>CAUYON010123783.1:0-61763 GCA_963573935.1 Arctocebus calabarensis | reverse complement strand
AGAATTTGAAACACATTTTTTTCCACAGAAGTAATGTTGGTGTTTTTTTTTTGTTTGTTTGTTTTTTTGAGACAGAGCCTCAAGCTGTCACTCTGAATAGAGTGCTGTGGCATCACAGCTCACAGCAACCTCCAATTCCTGGGCTCAAGTGAGTCTCCTGCCTCCGCCTCCCAAGTAGCTGGGACTACAGGTGCCCGCCACAACGCCCGGCCATTTATTTTTTGGTTGCAGCCGTCATTGTTGATTGGTGGGCCCGGGCTGGATTCGAACCCACCAGCTCAGGTGTACATGGCTGGCGCCTTAGCCCGTTAAGCCAGAGGCGCCAAGCCAATGTTGATGGTTATATACTAAGGTATCCCACAAAAGTCCACAAAAGTCCACAAAAGTCCACTTTACCTACAGTAAAATGGAAGGAAATGCTGTACAAGATGCCTGGGATCTCAGGTGATCCCTTATCTTCTGAATACTCAATACCTTCTCAACAGCCCCCTCTTCTCTTCCCACTCTTTTTGGCTCCATGGCACAAATATTAGGACAAACCATTTAACTACTTGTAAGTTCAATTTGTAAACTCAAGTAAGTAAATATTTTTCTCTATTTTGTTCGCTATGCCTAGACCAAATCTGGAATATAGGAAGTGCTCAATAAGCATTTGTAGAATGAATGTTTGGGGGTGGGGGAGCATATTATTATGACGTAACTGAAAAATGCACTTGACTTTTTGGATTGGGAATAAGAAGACCTGGGTCCTAGTCCTGGCTTGGTCACTAATTGAGTGGTCTTGAGCAAGTAATCTCACCTCTCTGGGTAATACTTCATTTGCAAGGTGCAGAATTTGGACTATATTACTATTTCACCCTAACATCATAAACTCTTTAGGGAATTTTGAGAATAGAAATAAAGTTATATAAGCTATTATCAATATCTTAAATAGTCTAATAAAAAAATGTACCTAAGAAGAAGGGCTTGAGTACTTTTTTAAGCTAAGTAACCCTACTCAATAAGGTCAAATTTCTTGCTTTCAGGCCCATGTTTACAAAAACAAAATTGATAGTTTAACACGTGATTAATATAAAATAAGAATTCAAATTATCATTTAAGATACACAGTTTTGTTTTGGGGTGTTTTTTCTCTTTTCTCTCTCTGCCCCTCTCTCCCTCATCTCTCTCTCTCTCTCTCTCTTCCCCCTCCCCTCCTCCTTAATTAATGCTGCTGTGCAGCATCCCCCACCAATAAAGACCTTTATACAAGAAGAAAAATAAAAAAGTCTCACTTTGTTACCCTAGGTAGAGTGCCATGGTGTCACATTTCACAGCAACATCAAACTCTTAGGCTCAAGTGATCCTCTTGCTTCAGCCTCCCAAGTAGCTGGAACTAAAGGTGCCAGCCACAACCCCTGGCTATTTGTAGAGATGGGGTCTTGAACACCTCAGCTCAGGCAATCCACCTGCCTTGGCCTCCCAGAGTGTTAGGATTATAGGCATGAGCAACCATACCTGGCCCACAATTTTTTGATAGAAAACATTTTAAATAAAAGATCAGTGTGAAATTAATACAACAGGTGGGTTCTTCTTTTTTTTTTTTTTTAAGAATCCTCTTTTATTGTATTTATTTATTTATTTGTTTATCGCAGCCATCATTGTTGTTTGGCGGGCCCAGGTTGGATTTGAACCCGCCAGCTCAGGTGTATGTGGCTGGCGCCTTAGCTGATTGAGCCACAGGCACCGAGCCAGGTGGGTTCTTCTTTTGTGATAAAAAGATTTAGAACTACCAGAGATCATCTATTCCAATTCTAATTTTCCATTATTTTTTCCTATTTTCATCTGTTTACAAGATATTTAAAACACAGCAACACTTTCAAATAGTAATACTGCCTACTTTGGGCCATATCTGAAGTTTAACCTCAGAAACTGGAGAAAAAGACAAAGAGAAATAGGGAACCCCAGATGTCTAGGGCACAGCAGAGGTACGGAAAACCAGAGAAGGCAGCTAATTGCTTTGCCCAGCAATCCCTTCTCCTTCCACGACTGCCAAGACGCCATCCCCACCATCAAGGGTTGGGAAAGACAAGATTAGAAAGATGAATGGGTCTACAAATAAGGGTTAAATCCAGCTATGTTCCAGCTGGCTGAGCAATTAGGCAGTGGTCACGGAAGACAGCAGCAGCAAAAGAGACCTGGGTTTCCCAATAGTGTCCGCTTAGCCATGGATGGAAGGGTTGAGGAAAGATAACAGCGATGGGGAAGGACAGATGGAGAAAACTGATGGAGGAACACCCAAGTTGAGGTATGTAAGGGAAAAAGGCAAAAGGATGAAAAGATGTTTAGGGAGATGGAGGGTACAAATAAATGCACCAAAACAGTGACCAGGAAGAGGGGAACATAGGGAAAAAGAAAAGGAAGAAGCTGGGAGGAAAAAGGAAATTCCTGTTGCAGTATCAAAAGAAAGATGAATCCTAAACCAAGGTTATGATGGGTAAATGAAGGGTACAAGTTAGGAAGGGATCACATACAAATAAACACAACAAGTTAGTTGTTTGGCAGTGCAAAGAAAGCTGATGCAACCTCATTAATACCAGTACACATACACATTACAGAACAATCTACAAAATAACTTATCGAAATTAATTTATCATTAATTTATTTACCTAAAAAACACCGGTTGATCACTAAATGATGCTTCTTCAGCAGAGAAGTCCTTCTCCTCTACCCCATTAACCACTTCCACGGAATTGGCACTATCATTTTGGGAAGGTTGTTTTGGCCCGGGGAAAGAAAGAACTAGATTTGGCTCCTTTGAGGTACTCAAATGCCTTGGCAAACTGCAGGTGACATCAGCTCCAGGAGACTTTTTAACTGAAATTGTAATGTGTACATTTAAAAAATTAAGTATGCATCTTTAGAGAACCCATGTAATCAAATTTGATTTAACTTGTTTTGCTATCTTTCACTTACTCAAAATACAATTTCTATTACAAAGAAAATTTGCTTTCACCTCTTATTATTTTACATAAAGTACATCTGCATAAATTAACAAACCAGAACACATTGATATAAAGAATGACGGTTTTAAGTATAGTCTTTAAAAAACCGCCTAAAAATCATAACCAATCCAAGTATCTGATACAGGCTTTCACATTCCTCATATTTAATACCTTCTGGATCTGGAGTCGTTAGAAGCTCTACTTCTGTAGAAAGACTTGTGAAGAAATCCTTCAAGAAGAACAAGGCATCCTACAATCAAGAGATGTAATTATAATTAAAAGGAAACAAGGCATCTATTTTTTAAAACATCGAAACAAAGTATACTAAACTCTCCTATTTTACCTATTATTTAAACATAACTATAATTTATTGAATCCTTACTCTGTGTCAGGCATTATTCCTGTTCTCTCTCACATACAAATGCAAGTGTACTTCCCTGCTAATTCTCATAATCCTATGAGAAAATTAATTTATAGATATGAAAACTGAGAAACAGAAGTTAAAAACTATAAAGCAAGAAAGGATTTCTAATCAAAGTACAGTTTTGTTTTCTTAGAAACAGGATTCTTTTTTTCTTTTGCAGTTTTTGGCCCGGGGCCAGGTTTGAACCTGTCACCTCTGATGTATGGGGCCGGCACCCTACTTCTTTGAGCTACAGGCGCCACCCTAGAAACAGGACTCTTTAAAAAGGACTCAGGCATTAACTCTCATTCTAACTTGGTAGTGATATTATTAACAATATTAGCAAGGAGCATGTACTGGATATTTAGGCCCCTTGAAAGCAATTAATGACTTATTTCTACTTTTACTGCTACGTTTTATTGTCTTATACTTCATCATTTAATTTTGAATATCGTGGAATATTCAGAGTGGTCTCCTTGAAATTATATAATTATAAACAAATATTTATGGCTCTGTCTTATACTATACACACATGCCATGTTTGCCCATTATTAGCAGCTTCATTTTGCCTACCTCACTTAAACCCACAAATACACATGGGAGAACACAAAAATTAAATGCCTGACCCTGATTATTCTTAATCTTTCCTTCCATTAAAAAAAATCCTAAATTAATATGAAACATTAATACTATACCAAAATGCAATATAGGGGACAAAATATTTGTCAGGCAGACTGACAATCCCAAAGGATGTGATGTGATGGTTTACTGGTCACATTGATCAGAAGAATAAACGATGCACATGAGCTGCGTGTACTTGGTAACATGGCAAGTGAGAAACTAAAACAATGGATGGCAGAATAAGCAGGGAGTTTGGGTTTTTTTTTTTTTTTTTTTGAGAAAGATCCTCAAGCTGTCACCCTGGACAGAGTGCCATGGCATCACAGCTCACAGCAACCTCCAATTCCTGGGCTCAAGCGAGTCTCCTGCCTCTACCTCCCAAGTAGCTGGGACTACAGGCGCACGCCACAACACCAGGCCATTTTTTTTTTTGTTGCAGCCATCATTGTTGTTTGGTGGGCCTGGGCTGGATTCGAACCTGCCAGCTCAGGTGTATGTGGCTGGCACCTTAGCCCGTTGAACTACAGGCGCCAAGCCGCAAGCAGGAAGTTTTAACAGGACTGGAGATGTTCTGGCTCACAGGCAGAGTAGTGGGTTCATGAATTATTCAATATATTGTTATTCTTAACATACATATTCTTATGTGTATTTTTTATATTGGTTATATTACACACATTTAGTATGTATGACATTTTATTTATACTATAATAAACATTACGTTAATAAATATATGAAATGTATTTAATGACCACTAGATTGCAATACTTTAATGTTATAAATGGTTTGACTCCAAGACTGCCTTCAAAGCAAAAGGAAATTTCAGTTATCAGTTCATTCTTTCAGAAATAAAGGTCTGGGAGAGGTGGCTCACGCCTGTAATCCTAGCACTCTGGGAGGCTGAGGTGAGAGCCAGGCATGGTGGCAGGTTCCTGTAACCCCAGCAGCTTGGAAGGCTGAGGATCACTTGGGCCCAAGGTTTGAGGTTGCTGTGAATTAGGCTGATGCCATGGCACTCTAGATCAAACAACAGAGTGAGGCTCTGTCTCAAAAAAAAGAAAGAAAAAGAAAAGAAAGGAAAACTAAAGAGACAATGATCTCTACACATTTTTCACCACAAATGTACCAAATAAAAAAAAGGATGTGAATCATCAGCTTTTTAAAATATTTTCAAAATTTTGTTATTTATATATAACTCTTTACAAGTCAATTTCAAAACTAGCAAGGCACAGACACTTTATAATCATAAAAGAAAATATACAAACACCTACTAAACAGATAAGATGATGCACGTCAGCATCTATCACCAGGGAAATCCAAATGAAAACCACAATGAACATGAAGTAAAAAAATAACTAAAACGAAAAAGGTGACAATAGCAAGTTTGGTCAAGACATGAAGCAGCTGCAGCTCTCATCGATGAATGGTGGGAATGTCCAATGTGACAGCTGTGGAGAACTGTTTGGCAGCTTCTTACCATACTCAAGCAATAATGATGAAAAACATAAATGTACAAACCTCACGTATATATTCATGTTCATCCTATTAAGCCTCAATGGAGCACTTCCTCATCTTACTTAGCAGAATGGTCTCCCAATCCTAATCCCCAGCCAGAAGCATGAGGCCATCAGTACCCTTTCAAAAGTCTTAATTTGGCATAGCACTCAAGACTCGGCGATAGTCACCATCTCCAGAAAGCCTTTTCTGATCATTGCTCATAATTGCAAACTCCCAGACCAGCTTAGGAGCCTTCTTCAGGTCAGGATACCATCCTACGTCTATCATGACCACTTGTACTCACCATAGCACATTAAAGTTATCTGTTTAAATCTGGAAACAGATTTAAATCTGAGGCGGGTGGAATGCTTGAGCTCAGGAACTTAAGATCAGCCTGGGCAAGAGCAAAACCCCATCTCTACTAAAAAAAAAAAAAAAAAAAAAAAAAAAGGGCGGGGTGCCCATAGCAAAGTGGTTACGGCGCCCCCCACATACACCCGGGCTAGCAGGTTCAAACCTAGTCCATGCTAGCTAAACAACAATGACAACTACAACAAAAAAATAGCCAGGTGTTGTGGCAGGTGCCTGTTGTTCTAGCTACTTGGGAGGCTGAAGCAAGAGAATCGTTTAAGTCCAAGAGTTTGAAGTTGCTGTGAGCTGTGATGCCACAGCACTCTACCAAGGGTGACATAGTGAGACACTGTCTCAAAAATAAATAAATAAATTAATTAAATAAATAAATGAGAAAAACCAGCTGGGCATGGTGGCCAGCACCTGTAGTCCCAGCTAGTCAGGAGGCTGAGGCAAGAGGATCACTTGAGCCCAAGAGTTTCAGGTTGCTGTGAGGTTTGATGCCATAGCAACCTACTCAGGATGACAGAGTGAGACTTTATCTCTTTAAAAAAAAAAAAAAAAAAAGGAAAACAATGTTATCTGTTTATGTCAGACTTCCCCACTATATACAGGGATCTTTGAGAACACTGATGTTTTATTCATCTTTGCATCTCCAGCATCCTAGTACAGAACCTGGGACAAGGCAGGTTTTAAATTAACTAATGCACCTTCCCAGCACAGATTTGAAGGCAGTAGTGTTGTCAAACGAACACTATAGTATGAAAGCCAGGAAATCTGATTCCCTTCATATTTCAGATCTCAAACTGCCTACGACCTCCATTATCCACTTACTACCCCTCAGATGGGACTCATTCCATCTCCTGCCTTGTTTATTGCTTACTCTCTGGGAACACTGAACTTTCGAGGCAACTACACTTAACTTCAAACAGCAATGCGGCTTTTTAAAATCATGAGAAAACAATGCATTGCTGTTATACAATGTCTATGATTCAACTAAGATGAACAAGTTGGCACGTACTTGGTAAGAAAAATATTTCTCAATGATTTGTCATTGGTTGATTTATTTTTGCAACAAAAAACAGACAAAAATATTTGGGTTTCTCCTCAGATGATCATTTACTATATTAAAATGTGGTATGTCAATCTTAGAAGATGCAAACTATAAAGGATTTTTTGGTTAGGTAATATATCTCATTGAAGCTTACATGTTGCAGTGACTTTGTTTTCCTAGGTTTTATGTCTAGGAATTATTTCCCATAGTTCCTCAGTGTAGTCATAAAATGTATTTCTATTTTCTCTAAGATTAATATTTCCCATTTTAAAATCATAATGCTTTATAGTTCTAAATAAGAAATTATATCAAATATTAAAGAAAAAAGTCAACTAAAGAAAACTGGAGACCAGGCATAGTGGCTCACACCTGTAATCCTAGCACTCTAGGAGGCCAAGATGGGAGGATAGCCTGAGCTCAGGAGTTCAAGACCAGTGTGAGCAAAGTGAGATCCTGTCTCTACTTTAAAAATAAAAAATGTTAAAAAAAAAAAAAAAAGAAAGAAAGAAAGAAAGAAAAAGAAAAATTAGCTGGGTGTGCACCTATAATCCCAGCTATTTGGGAGACTGAGCTGGGAAGATTGCTTGAGACAGGAGTTTGAGGGTGCTATGAACTAGATCGAGACCACGGCACTCTACCCCAGGCAACAGAGTGAGACTCTGTCTAGAAAAGATAAACAAACAAACCAAAATGTACAAAACTAATAAAAGTTACAGAACTAAGACTGGAGCTCAGATCTGCCTCAAATACATGTTCTTTGTCAATACACAATACACATACTACTACAAAGCATATTTTTTTAGATCTCAAATAAAGTTTCTGGAAGTGGCATCAACTAAGTCTTAAACAGTTCTTTGGGTCAAAGAAAGCCCAGATGAATCTGATGGGATGCTTGCTAGAATAGGGGTACAATGTATACTATGGTATATAATGTATACTCTTTGGGTGATAGGTACAAAAGCCCAGGCTTCATCACTACCTAGTACATACATGTAATGGAATCCAACATGTACCCCTACCCCCAAGTCTACTAAATTTATTTTTGAAGGATTAAAGAAAAACAAACTGTTGACCTTCAGCTCCCTTAGAGAGCTCTGTGACTATGAATTTGAGCAATCCTACCCTTTACCTGGCTGTACTAATTTCTGCCTTTCCATTGTATCTGTAGTATAGATATTTACTCCCATGTGTGAGTGCGTATGAGTGTGGGTGAAATGTAACATACATAAAGGTTTTGAAAACACATAATTAAAATGTTCACTCACCAAGAGTTCAGATTCTAAACATCTAATGAATTTGGCCTATTCTTTATCACATCTAATGAATTTGGCCTATTCTTTACCAGAAGCCTGATTTAATTATCTAACTTCCATAAAGGTCCAACAGTAATAAACATTATAATAATTCCTGTGTTCTGAGTGTGCTAACTATAATAGCACCAATGATGCTCACGCTACAAACCTGGTCAATATTGAGGCGGAGCGGCATCAATGACACTCTCAAGCAGCACTCCTGTGGGGACCTGCCAGACTCTGGACGCACGTGTAAGGCTTTCACTGTCAACTTTAAGACAATAAAGAGAAACGCATTTTTTCCCAATAATATAATGACCTTGTTCTCATTAAAAGTGAGAAAAAAATAAAACAAAGAAAAGAAATATGCCTATCCTATGAGGAAAAAAAATAGAATTGTGGGTGGCGGCTGTGGCTCATTGAGTAGGGTGCTGGCCACACATACCAAAGGTGGTGGGTTCAAGCCTGGCCTCGGATGAAGTGCAAAACAGAAAAATAGCCGGGCGTCGTGGCAGGCGCCTGTAGTCCCAGCTACTCGGGAGGCTGAGGCAAGAGAATGGCCTAAGCCCAGGAGTTGGAGGTTGCTGTGAGCTGTGTGACGCCACAGCACTCTACAGAGGGTGATGAAGTGAGACTCTGTTTCTACCAAAAAAAAAAAAAAAAATAGAATTGTTTACCCTCTTATCCTTAAAAGCCTGAATCCAACTTTTTGGGGTCATACATCCCCTTCAAGAATCTGATGAAAAATATAGATTCTCTTTAGGGAAAAAATTTCAAATGGATAATGTACTTGCAGGCTCAAAGGAGTTTACCTAGCCCCTGAAGCTAATCCTTATGTCCACATTCCAAAGTCGGCTTCTAGAAGAACCTCCAAAGTCCTTCAACCTCAGTAAAATTTTAAAAATGTTAAAAATTAGAATACTTTCCCCAATAGCAAATATTTTGCGTAAGTCTCTATGGACTTCTGATTTATTGGCAGTTATAGTTAATGGACCCTAGAAGTGGCATGTGAATTAATTTTTTAAACATAAAACTTTAAACAGCATATTTAAAAGGATTATTCATATTAAAATGAGAAAAAATGTTCAGTAAATTTCCCCACTCTAATTCTCCTGCAAGTAGATATGATAAACACTTTTTCAAAACGAATATAACACCAAATGAAGTTTTAAATTTTACCATGTTGGAATGAGCTTTTCGAGGCATTTCTTTACTGCAATACAGGTACAAAAATTTATTCATCTGTGATGTGGCCAGACGATCTCGAATTTCCAGATCCTGAACAATGAACACCTGCCGGGAGACTGGGTGTTCCAAGAGGCTAGAATCCAATTCTGGTTTGCATGGGGGATAGACTTCATGCTGAAACTTTACCTTTATACATAAAGAGAAGGAACACAGAGTAATCCTTAGACTTAAATCAGATTTCCGCTTTAAAATGCAAAATATCACTCATTATTTTCTTTGAATTCTACCTTGGCTTACAATTCCACTTTCAAAGAACTAAACAACACATTGCCTCACTGGTTCATCCATTTATTTATCAGTCTACAGCGGTCACCCTCATCTGAGTTTTGCTCCTGTTGTTTCAGCAACTGAAACATGGTTAATAAAATTCCAAAAATGTAGTATTTTGAGAGAGAGATCACATTCATACAACTTTTATTGGAATATGTTATTATAACTGTTCTGTTATTAATATCTTATTGTGTCTAACTCATAAATTAAACTTTATTGTAGACGTGCATGGATAGGAAAAATCATAGCATGTATAGGGTTCCATACTATCTGAAATTTCAGGCATCGGCTGGATCTTAAAACATATTCTCCACAGAGAAGGGGGGACTACTGCACGCATACCCTACTATACATTCACAGATCAGCTTGATTAACATTTGACCTTGGTAAAAGTCTTTTTCCTTTTTAAGGAAAGTCCTCAACAGAAATAAGAGATTTTAAAAAGTCACTTGAAAATGAATCCAAGGGGCGGCACCTATGGGGGCTCTGAGTAAGCCGCCAGCCCCATATACCCAGGGTGGTGGGTTTAAACCCAGCTCCAGCCAAACTGCAACAAAAAAACAGCCAGGCATTCTGGCAGGTGCCTGTAGTCCCAGCTACTCAGGAGACTGAGGCAAAAGAATTGCCTAAGCCCAGGAGATGAAGGCTGCTGTGAGTTGTGATGCCACAGCCCTCTATAGAGGGCGACAAAGTAAGAATCTGTCTCAAAAAATAAATAAATAAAATTAAATAAAATAAAATAAATATACAAATTCTTTTTTTTTGAGACAGAGCCTCAAGCTGTCACCCTGGATAGAGTGCCATGGCTTCACAGCTCACAGCAACCTCCAATTCCTGGGCTCAAGCGAGTCCCTTGCCTCTGCCTTCCAAGTAGCTGGGACTACAGGCACCCGCCACAACGCCCGGCCATTTTTGGTTGCAGCCGTAATTATTGTTTGGCAGCCCGGGCTGGATTCGAACCTGCCAGCTCAGATGTACGTGGCTGGTGCCTTAGCCTATTGAGCCACAGGCGCCGAGCCTAAATACACAAATTCTAAGGAAAGCTGATTAGCAAAAATAAAATAAAATAAAAAGAAAGAAAATGAATCTAAGGGGCAGGGTTCAAGTTCTAAAAAGGGACAGAGATCTGATTAAATATATAAAATTGTCATCACTATAATATTTCTATGCTATCTTAAAATATGACACTTGGTACAATCTCAGATAAGCTGAGAGAATTAAACACACACGATGCCATCAGTGGACTGGCCTTACTGGCTTTTAGACATTTGTGAAGGACCTGCCACATGCACTATCCAAATGCAGCCCTTCCCAGGCAGGTACACTAAGGCAGTGGTTCCCCAAGTATCCTGGGAAAAGTAGTATCGGCATCACCTAAAAATGCAAATTCCTAGCCCTAACTCAAACCTTCTGAATCAGAAACTGAGAGAAACTAAGGGGTACAGAGGAGAAGTAGAGGGAGAATGTTTTAATAAGCCCCATTGGGGATTCTGAGCTCACTCTAAGAACCACTGCTCTTGGGGTAACCTAGGAAAACAGAAACACTTCAGTCTTCTCAGAACAGGTGAGAAAGAAAGAGGTAAGAGTTTTGTGCTTTTCTGATCCAAAGGGTTGGGACTTAAGGCTCAAGACCATGCCGTGGGGGATAACCAAAGATTCCCCCTACCCCTAATGCTCCTACTCAAATGGATTTTTCCTTTTGAAACATCATCTCACCTTGCTTAATTGTATTTCCATTAAAAAGTCATGGTTCCTTCCTTTTCCCCCACATACCGTATTACGTCCATGTCTTGTGGGTGTGTGAGAAGGTGAACTGTGGGTACTACTAAAAATAAGCAAAAAAAAAAACCCTTTGTTAAAGGAACATTCAAAGAAAGTCAATGAATAACATTAAGAAAATGATAAGATGAAAAGAGAAATAAGATTATAAAACTATCAGAATGCTGTCATGAATTATATTACTATGAATCAAAAGCATATCTTTTATACTTTGAAAATACTGAAAATGTACTTTACTATCATTAGAAAAATCATCTGATTGCTAAATACTCATAACTACAGAAAAAACTATGATCCATATCACAGAATTAGAAATGAGACCTCATTAGAAGTTTCTTGTTACTTCCAAAATCCTTTATGGTCAGAGAAGCGGTACTAGAAATCTCAGTTAGTAAGAAAAGAATTAAAGTCAGAAGAGTTTCTCTGCTCAACACCCTGCAGCACACTCCTAACACACTCACTTTACTACCCTCATTCGCTCGTTGACTACGTCTCTCCCTTTGGGATTGAGGGCACGGACTGGGTCTTAGTCTTTAGTAGACAGCTGAAGATTTTTGCGAAATGAAAATCGTATGTCAACATTTTAGTAAAAATACAAGCAAAACAAATAAGTTCATACATAGAAAACTTAAGAGTGACATTTAAATCAAGAGTTTTTATCACTACTTTATTTATAATACTTAAAATGACAAATTCTATGTGTTTTTCTATAAAAAGATATTTTGGGCTGCCAATTTATATAGAAATTAACTTACATATAACTTTTAGCTGGAGAAGTAGGAGGGACTGTTCCAAAATCCTTTCCTCCATAAAGATGCCAAACAAGAGAGACTTCCTTAACAACATATCGAATTACAGGAATAGGAAAGTGTAATGGGGCTTTGCTCGTATCTGTCTTCTTAACGGGCAGACTAAAATAATTGTCTCTTATCACAATTGCATCATCAACCATGATTTTTATAACTGGTTCTTCTTCCTTCTCCTATAATAAATGGGTAACACATACTCTTATCTCATTAGAAACAAATGATTATCTGTACATATCAAGGGGTAGTAATTACTGACATTAATCATCACATAAGATACACTGCTCTGTTAATCATAAAATGAACTCCCTTTTTGTTCTATGCAAATCACTCAAAATGGATTTTTTTTGTATTTTTTTAATTTGGCTTTTACCACTTGTTTGATAATGAAAAGGCATAGATTTGTGTGTATGTGTGTGCATTTTATTGTTTAAAGTCAATACCTTATTCCAAACCAAAAACTTGACAAACTTCAACATACTGACCAAATTATCATGTTTCAAATAATATATTTATACTGGGGCAGTGCCTGTGGTTCAGTCAGTAGGGAACTGGCCCCATATACTGAGGGTGGCAGTTTCAAACCTGACCCCGGCCAAACTGTAACAGAAAAATAGCCGGGCATTGTGGAGGGAACCGATAGTTCCAGCTACTCGGGAGGCTGAGGTAAGAGAATCGCCTAAGCCCAGGAGTTGGAGGTTGCTGTGAGCTGTGTGATGCCACGGCACTCTACCGAGGGCCATAAAGTGAAAACTCTGTCTCTATAAAAAAAAAAAAAAAATTATAATAATAATAATATTTGTCCTGTGTTTGAGGCTTTTTATTTTTAATTTAACCAGAAGGTTCCCAGAATTTGTAAACAAATGCAGTCATCTATGGAATAGTTACTAACTACTGGACAGTTTAAAAAAATTATACATACATATATATCTATACACACACACACCCCCCAATCATCAGCCTTCACACAAACCACATCTTATCTTTCCCAGTTCTTAGACTAGCAACTCTGTGCAGTAAGTACATCTTTAGCTCAATAATCTATGTATAAAATGTAGAGATGTGCCACAGAAATAGTAAAGTACACTAACCATTTACAAAGCATCAATTGTAAATTACAAAAAAGAGTAATTCCGAATTATAAAGCAATAACAAAACCTAAAGAATCTTCTTCATGTACCCTTTGGTCAATTCAACCTGTAACATCACTTTAAGGACTCAATAATGTTAGCAATTTATTACCTGGATGGATGCTTTTGGTGCGAAAAGAATGCAAAAGTCATCATTTTCAGTGGGCACACCTGTCATTGCATCACTAATCAAGTGGTGAATGACTGCATGGTGAGTGGGGCCAGGCTCCTGGGACACATTCCCACTCTCATCCGGAAACAGGAAGAGGTCTGAACAACATGGCTCCTGAATTTCAGATTTCTCATCCAAAACACCTAATAAAAAGATTACAACACTTTGGCACACTTTAAAATACCCATAACAATAACACTAAGTTTTTTTACTTATGCTCATGTTGAGTGCTTTTACCTGCAATATCTTATTTCTTAAAATAAACTTACAAATTTGAGACTTAAAGAGAATTTAAGTAACTTACCCAAAAACACTTCAGCAAGAGGCAGAAATACACTAACTGCCACTACTAAAAAAGACTAGTAATAAATCTGGAGTTCTCTAAGAAAATAGTAAATGATAATGTATAAACTAAAGATAGTCTCCTCCCACTTATCTGGTATAGGAGAAGCTCAGGAATTCAGCAGCAGCTTGTTAGTGCTGACCGCAGTTTTGCTTCAGTTGGGACTTGACACTGAAAATTCTGTCCTATGGGTGGAGCTCTGGAAGAAACCTCTTAGGAAGTATTGCAATTGGAGGGGAAAAGTTACATTTAGCAGAGCTTCACCCAAAACCACAGGAAATCTCTGCTGTGAGGAGGAGAGATAGTTGCTGAACAGACTTCAGTAACTTCAGAAGACTACTGCATGGGGCACTGGATTCTTGTTCTCCCACAGCTATCTAAGGTTCACAAACAAATCCATGTGCACCCAGATCTGTATATGAACTATACTTTTACTTTTACATTACATATTAAAGGCACTAATTTTTCCTTCCTTCCTTCCTTCATTCATTCATACCATGCACTATGATGGGGTTGAGAACACTAAGATGAAAAAAAGTAATATTTTAGCCTCAAGAGACTCATGGACTAGATTTTAAATTCTTCTATGGCAGCACCTAGACTTACTCATCATTATAAGTGAACAGAGCCTAGAACAGAAAGTTATTTAATGAAGCCACTCAGTAAGTATTCACTAAATATTCTTTCCCAAGTGATTAAGATATATAATAGCTTCTAATTATTATTACAGATAATGTACTACACACAAAGTTAGAAGTCCCAATTTTCTTCCTTAGTTCTAAATCATCCTTAATTAGAATGAAAGCAACATTTAATGCTAAACTTTTATGATACCATGATATAATGTTTTAAAACTAAGATTTCACAAACAGGGTGGCCAAAAAGTTCATATGCAATTTAAAATAGTGTGCAATTTGAAACTGCACACAAACTTTATGGCTACCCTGTATATAGAAATAGCTAGGTCCTTCCAATTAGAAAGATACTTTTGAAATAGATCCTTCAAAATATTTAGCGGCTTATACTTGGCTTTCAAGGATCTCTAATCACTTGGTGTCTCTCTGCCTACCCAAATTTATTATCTAATTCATTTCAATAAGAAGGAGACTTTTGTTTCATTAACAGCCTGACATCATGGCTAAATAATTAAGGTTCATGCATGCCTTTGTCTGTGTTCTGTTGATGTTAAGGACCTTGCCAAGAATACCTTCTCCTTCCTCTTGAAATATCTAAATCCTACTCACTTTTGAAAAGCCAACTCACTCACTTTCACCAAAGTCTAATGACATGATTTCAATTCTTTCCGAGCCATAATAAAGTATATACCACATCTGAAGTATTTACTTATGTTCAGTCTGCATACTAGAATCAATCTAGCACCCACTGATCTTCCTAGGGCCTAAGGAAGATTTTTCTTTTTTTTGGTAGAGACACAGTCTCACTTTATCATCCTCGGTAGAGTGCCGTGGTGTCACACAGTTCACAGTAACCTCCAACTCCTGGGCTTAGGTGATTCTGTTTCCTCAGCCTCTCAGGTAGCTGGGACTACGAGCGCCCACCACAACACCTGACTATTTTTCTGTTTTGCAGTTCAGCCGAAGCCGGGTTTGAACCCACCACCTTTGGTATATGGGGCTGGCGCCCTACTTGCTGAGCCACAGGCGCTGCCCAGAAAACCTAACTTTTGTCTTCCACTTGCTCTGTATACCCCATGTCAATAAGTAATTTATTAAACTTATGAGAATACAAATAATGTTAAGCCTCAATTACATCATCAGCGTTCTCAGAGAAAAAGTCCTAGTCTTACCATTAGCCTGTGGTTTCACATTCGAAGCTGCTTGCTGCATGTCGACCTCCTCCATAGCATCACTCATCAGATCTCGCAAAATCTGTTGATCTGCTTCAGGAAGAACTGGACCACGTGAGGATGATCGACCACTGGAATCTACCTACAGCAAAAAAGCCTAATTAAAAATAACTAAAAATGCTCTAAAGGAGCAAACTGGTTACAATTATTTTATTCTAGAAATACAGTACATAACATCACAAACAGGAGGCTGGGCACAGTGACTCATCTACCTATAATCCTAGCACTTTCGGAGGTAAAGGCAGGAGGTACTTAACAGCATGAATTTAAGAAACAGTAATCTCAGATGCCACAGCACTCTATCCAGGGTGACGGCTTGAGGCTCTGTCTCAAAAAAAAAAAGAATAACGTTGGGAAAAGGTACTAAGCAAAATAGATATTGTTCAATCTCGACACAAAGGAGGTTAAGTATTTTTTTTTCTTTTGCAGTTTCTGGCCAGGGCTAGGTTTGAACTCATCACCTTTGGCATATGGAACCAGCATCCTACTCCTTTGAGCCACAGGCACTGCCCACACAAAGGAGGTTAAAAGGGGGACACAGGAGGCATAGAAAGCATCAAATTGGGAACCAAAGTACCTGGTTGTGTTGCTGTTTCTGCTACTATTTAGAGCAATCATCTAAATTCTCTGGGTCTTAACTTACTCAGCTATAAAACAGAGATACTGAACTTTAACCTCTCTACCTCACTGGGTAGAGAAAAGAAAGGAAAAGAGATCATAGATGAGAAAGTATAATGAAAACTAGATAGTCTTAGAGATAACAAACAGGCAAGACATGATTGTATAAATAAGTCTCTGGTAACAATACTAGCACCAACCATCTATCTTATGATAGCTTTGAGGTTTTTGTGGGTTTTTTGGTTTTTCTTAGAGACAGAATTTCACTTTGTCAACCTCCATAGAGTGCCGTGGCATCACAGCTCACAGCAACCTCCAGCTCTGGGGCTTAGCCAATTCTCTTGCCTCAGCCTCCCACGTAGCTGGGACTATGGCCGCCCACCGCAATGCCCGGCTATTTTTTTTGTTGTTGTTGTTGTTGCAGTTTGGCCGAGGCCGGGTTTAAACCGGCCACCCTCAGTATATGGGGCCAGCATCCTACTCCTTGAACTACAGGGCCACCCTGGGGATTAATTCAAGATATAGTCTGGCTCTACTGCTCAGACTAGAGTGCTGAGGTGTCAGCCTAGCTCATAGTAACCTCAAACTCCAGTGATCTTCCTGCCTCAGCCTCCTGAGTAGCATTAGCTGTCATAATGCCCAGCTAATTTTCTTATTTTAGAGATGAGGGCTCATTCCTGCTCAGGTGGTCTTGAACTCCTGGCCTCAGGCTATCCTCCCAGCTCTGTTCCCCAACGCTAGGATTACAGGCACGAACCACCATGTCTAGCCTTCTCATAGCATTTTTACATACAACTTGCATTTAACAAGCTATTTCATGACAAATGTTTTCTTTCTTTCCTGAGGACAGAAGAAAATAAGTTAATTCTGGGGAAAAAGTATTACATTAGTTAAGAAGATTAATGTTAGGAGACAACAAATATCAAAGAGTATAATGGTTTTCCACAAATGTCCATGGAGTCACCTTTCCAGATCCCACTGTTCTGAAGGCAAAGGAAAGACAGATGAGTTTTCAAGTTTCTTTTCTACTTTATGACTATCAAAGACCTCACTAATATAAACATGCCCCTGACATGGCTAGCAGTGATTGAGGGAATAATATTGTTGACTGTACCTTTGACTTTCTTTGAGGGGCTCCAGGCTTCATTTCTGCCTTGTTAGGTCCATGCAGGTCACCGTAGCTTGCAATGTACTGAATGAGATTCATTAGTGCAGCACAAGAGTCTGAGCACGTTCTGATATGGACAATATCACTGGAACAGTGTAACTCAAAGCGGGGCTCCGTCTGCATAAAACACAGGAAAAAAAGGATGAAAAGGTCTTCTAAATAAGAGAATTAACTTTTCTTGCATACCTTTAAATATAATATTAATAATTTGTTTTGCCACAGGAAAAAAATGCATTTATAAGAACTCAATATTAATTTAAAAATACTTTATTTCTGACCAAAACTAGGTGAATAAAAAAATATTTTATGGCAAATCCAACATTTTAAATCTCAAAAAATAAGATTCAAATAAAAATTTCCATTTATTTTAATAACTTACTTGTTCTCCATCAGAATCGGACTTCACTGCAGTTATGGTTAATTCCAAAAGCCCCATATCCATCACACGAACATAATCTAAAATTTTTTAAAGTAATAAAATGAGTATCGCTTTCAAAAAATGCTCATCTAACCAGTACCTAATAAAACTAGCATTTCTCTTTCTCTAAACTCCATTGCAGAGTGCTACAAATATTATAATGTAATGGAAATATAGCTTCTTCCTACAATTCACTTTATTTTAGTTAGAAACAAAATTTGTCTTTGTTACTAAATATTTGGAGCATACATAGTAATTTGATGCACTTAACTTATAAGAACATTACAACTTCAAATTGAAAAACCAGTATCTGAAAAACTAAACTCTGAATACAGGCCACATGATCACCATGTCCTTAAAGATCCTTTAGTCTTTAAGTATCTTACTAAGATCCTTAGTTCAGTGGCATTAACTCACAGTTAAAAGGTTTCAAAATATTCACACACAAAAAATAAAGCGACACATATCTATCTCAGATTTTGTTTTTCAACTCTTACCTCTATTCAAATTTATAGTGACAGTGTTACATTTGTCAGACAGATGTAAAGCAGCTTCATCCATGATTATTCTGAGGCAAAAAAGATAAAACTTCTGAAAAACTTAAAAGTTTGAGTATTATACTACATGATCACTATACACTTAATCATATCATTCTCCCTGATATGAACATTATCAAAATCACTAATATAACATTATCTTTTTAAAGAAAATTTACTGCTTATGTGTGCTAGGAATATTTAAACAGTATAAAGGAGATCAAATCATTTGTTCAAATTAATTCTAAATTTTGGGCAGATTTTTAAATAGATGCTCAAATTCACAAGGTATAAATTAAAGAGATACAGTCTATCAAGTATTATGTGAAATCTATTATATGTTTTAAAAAGCAAACTAAGGCCTAGCACTCAGGGAGGCCAAGGCAGGTGGATTGCCAGCCTAGCAAGAGCAAGAACCTGTCTCTAAAAATAACAAAACCAGACATTGTAGCAGAATCCCACATGCAGTCTTAGCTACTTGGGAGGCTGAGGCAAGAGGATAACATGAGCCCAATAATTTGAGGTTGCTCTGAGCTGTGGCACTCTACTGAGGGCAACAAAGTGAGACTCTATCTCAAAAATAAAAAACAGAAAAAAAGGTGGTGCCTATAGCTCAGTGGGTAGGGGGCTGGCCACATGCACCAAGGCTGATGGGTTCGAACCTGGCCCAGGCCAGCTAAAAACAAAAATGGCAACTGCAACAACAACAACAACAACAACAAAAACCAGGCATTGTAGCAGGCACCTGTAGTCCCATCTACTCAGGAGGCTAAGGCAAGAGAATCACTTAAGCTCAAGAGTTTGAGGTTGCTGTGAGCTGTGACAACACAGCACTCTACCCAGGTCAACAGCTTGAAACTGTCTCAAAAAAAACAACAACAGGGCGGCATCTGTGACTCAGCGAGTAGGGCGCCGGCCCCATGTACCGAGAGTGGCGGGTTCAAACCCGGCCCCGGCCGAACTGCAAAAAACAAAAAATAGCCGGGCATTGTGGAGGGCGCCTATAGTCCCAGCTACTTGGGAGGCTGAGGCAAGAGAACCACCTATGCCCAGGAGTTGAAGGTTGCTGTGAGCTGTGTGACGCCACAGCACTCTACCAAGGGCGATGAAGTAAAACTCTGTCTCTAGGTTGGGCGCCTGTGGCTCAACGGGCTAAGGCGCCAGCCACGTACACCTGAGCTGGCGGGTTCGAATCCAGCCCGGGCCGCCAAACAACAATGACGGCTGCAACCAAAAAAAAAAAAAAAAAATGGCCGGGCATTGTGGCGGGTGCCTGTAGTCCCAGCTACTTGGGAGGCAGAGGCAGGAGACTCGCTTGAGCCCAGGAATTGGAGGTTGCTGTGAGCTGTGATGCCACGGCACTCTATCCAGGGCGACAGCTTGAGGCTCTGTCTCAAAAAAAAAAAGACTCTGTCTCTAAAAAAAAAAAAACAACAACAAAAAATTAGTTTCTTCCTTAAAAACAAACTGCAATAATAAAAGTATAAATGGGACGAGTCACCTAAGAAAAAACAATTGAATCACTTGGATAAAATGATATGCTATTAATAAAAGGATGATTTTAACAATAGATGGAGACTTTAATTAAATGGTTTACGGCTTGGTGCCTGTAGTTCAGCGGCTAGGACACTAGCTACATACACCGGGCTGGCGGGTTCAAACCTGGCCTGGGCCTGCCAAACAGCAATGACAACTACAACAAAAAGATTACTGGGCATTGTGGTGGGCACCTGTAGTCCCAGCTACTTGGTAGCCTGAGGCAAGAGAATCGCTTAAGCCCAAGAGTTTGACCTTGCTGTGAGCTGTGATGTCAAGGCACTCTACCCACGGTGACAAAGTGAGACTCTGTCTCTAAATAAATAAATAAAATGGTTTACATACACATTAATTATTATGCTTTGAACAGCTATATTTAGGACACAATAAAGTTTACACAGGTACCTGAGAGTAGAAGAAGATTTATCCAAGGCTACGCTACTAGAAACGCTGAATGTTTCAACAGTAAGAAGAGATCGGATTGGCAAATAAAGGGGCCTAATATAAAAAAACAAAACAACAGAGTATCAGTTTGATACAATACCAGAAACCCTCTTTAAAAAATATTTTGAACTTCTTGTACCCTCAATGAATCCCCAACAATTACAAAATATATATATTTTGAACTTTACTAAGTTATGTATTTTTTTCAAAACTTTCTACATATTTTAATCAATAAAACTTTATCTTGTTCTTTTTGTGAACTTACCTATAATCAAGTGCACAGCTCCAAAGATGAACATGAAAAGTTGTAAATGAAGTTGGAGGATTATAACCCAAAACAGGTTCATCAGCAATATTTAAGAAGTATAAAATCTACAATCACAAAAAAAAAAATGCTTTGCTTTAGGAGAAAAGAAATTCATGATTCAATATCCTTAATACCAAAGTAAAAGAGATTATCCCACAGAAAAAGCAACTATTATGTTGGACATTATAATGCTAAAAGAAAACAATCACCATTTTGAAGAAATCATTTCAAAAAGTACTTGCTCCCCTCCTCCAAGCAAAAAAGGTTGACAATATTAATTTGTTTAACTGTGGTAATCATTTCACTAACATATGTATATCAAAACATCATGCTGTACATCTTAAAATATGTACAATTAAAAAGCACTTGCGAAATTAGAATTTGAAATGAAGAGGACCATCCAACAATTACAGTGCTACAGAAACCTTAGAAAGTCATAACCTTATGAAATTAGTAACAAAATATGCATATTGCAGGAGTACCTTCATAGTTAACCACCCCCCTACAATGACCACCTCCTTAAGTTGACCTAATTTTCATAGACCAGACATGGGTGTTCAATGACAACTGCAACAACAACAAAAAGCCCGGTGTTGTGGCAGGCACCTATAGTCCCAGCTACCTGGGGGGCTGAGGCAAGAGAATTGCTTAAGCCCAAGAGTTTAAAGTTGCTGTGAGGTGTGATGCCATTGCACTCAACCCAGGACGACAAAGTGACACTCTCTGTCTCAAAAAAAAAAGAAAGAAAAGTTAACTTCTTACTCAAAGTTTCCTGTGAAAACTAACCAACTATATTTTATCATCATGAGGAGTTATTCAACTGGAAATTAATTATGGAAATCCCAATAAAATGCCTTATAGCAGTGACAATTTCCAGTTGAATAACTCCTCATGGTGATAAAATATAGTTGACCCAGGGAATAATATGCAAATTGAGGCACTTAAAGAACTTCTGGTTATAAAAGCAATTCAACACAATGCACTGCTCTTCTTCAACAGGCCCTCTATTGGTCCTCTGATACAAAGTCCCTTTCCTTCCTTTAATGACATAAAAGACAATTCTGTTAATGAAGCTGTAGGGGCCATATTTCAAGATAAAAAAAAAAATCAACTATATTCTGAGGGGATAATAATGTTCTATGTCTTAACTTAAGAAGAAAGTTGCACAGTAGTGTTCATTTCAAGATAATTTCCTGAGCTTAACAATTATTTATGACTTGTCAACTTTTCAGGATGTGTATTATATGTCAATATAAATTTTAAAATAAGATGATACATACATAACACCTCCCTTACCTGTTCATGCCAGCTAATCCCAGAAGGAAGCATTCTATGCTGTAAAGTGGCACCCTTCAATCCTACAGCAATGAGAAATTCCTGAAGAGAATGACAACACAAAGAACTGTGTTACCACCCATGTAACCCTCTAATCCAGCGGTTCTCAACCTGTGGGTCTTCACCCACAGGAACTGTATTAAAGGGCTACGACACTAGGAAGGCTTAGAACTACTGCTCTAATCAAAAGCTTTTCCAAGAAAATAAATGTAATAAGAGAAAGTAAGCTGGCTTTTTATGCAATTATTTTTACTTAGTAATCAAATTAACAGCAAGTAATACCATTAATAAATAGCATAAACATACAAAACACAAACCTTTGTGTTGGACTCTGATTTATCAGACAATATTTTAACTGCAACAGAGAGCATATTCAAACTGTCTCCACCAACACCATCTGATGAAGCTCTACTGAGGCCGTCTTCTTCAGAGGAATAAATAGTAGGTTCCAACCAATGTGGGCGGGTGGAACTGGGCAGTCGTGCTTCTATAGGAAGAATCACTCCATCCACTATACCTAGATCCACATTGAGGTGAAAATATTAACAAAATGATTACTTGAAATTAGTTCATGGACTTCCATAACTCAAAACAAAAATATATATGTACTTTCACTGAATATAACATAATCCTGAAGGCACAATGACAAAAAAACAGCTTGGCATCAATAATCCAATCCTCTTTACTTGGTTGTCAGGACACAAATCAAGGGGGAAAACCCTAAGATTCCAAAATGCTAGGAAAATTAAATTTAAATAAGGAAATCTCATTAACATTAAGAAAATACAAGTATCTCACGTCCTTTCCCAAGGTTACTCAGGTAACCGCTCAGAAAGTGGCAAGTTCTATTAATACATCTGAAACCAAAAGAAAATTTTCCATAAGGGAGAATAAAGAAGAAAAATTCCTATCAACTGATGAAAAGATCCATAGATGTGATATATCTGTAGAACGGAATATTTTTTGGCAAAAAGGAATGAAGTGATATAACTTGGATGAACCTTGAAAATATGTCAAATGAAAGAAGTCCATCACAAAACACCAAATGTTGTATGATTCCTTTATATGAAACTTCCAGAATATGAAAATCCACAGGAAAAGAAAATACATTAGTGGCTGCTTATGGCTATGGGAGGAGTCAAGGGTTATAACTAAAAGATATTAAGTTTCTTTCTGGATGATAAAAATGTTTTAAAATTGACTTCGGTGATGATTTCACAGCTCAAAATGCTAAAAACCATTGAAATGTACACTGTAAATGAGTAAATTGTATGGTATATGAATTATACCCCAATAAAGCTATTATAAAAAATAACAAAGTTAACTTCTAATTTACAGTAGACATTATTTTGACAATGGAATCAGAATGCCCCACAGAAAATAGTTTACAAAATCAAAGTTCATTCTCAATAGATTTTCTTTATTAAACAGAAATTTAAGTATGTCTCAAGAGAAGTGAACAAAATATACATTTGTCCTACCTTTGTGATATAGACTGAAACTGCTAGAATGAAGGCATATGTAGTGCTTGTCATCAAAACCTTCGTATTTTGTCACGCAAAATAATGAACCACTACTGAACTCTAACCAGAATTCACCATGTTTGTTTTCCAATATATCTCCATTATCTTGCTAGTAAAAAAAATAAAAAATAAAAAAAATATAAACATCATTATTTAAATGCAGAAAAGAATATCCCTTGGGATGCTCCATCTTGATTAGAAAAATCTCCTACATCACAGCAAAGCAGTCTAATTCTTGAATTATTCGACATAGTGGTACTAAAAACTAAATAACTTAAATGCTATGTGGTACCTCTTCTGCCAAATGAATTCCTGTATTTCATTCTCCTTTACTGTAGATAAATTATCAATTACCACCCTCAGGGGTAGAATTAGCACCTGTTTTCCCAAGGCAGGGCCATACAAAGTTTGACCTGCAATGAAAGCTAAATCCCCAAAGTTGCTATCAGAACACTGGTCTTCATCAGTCACAGAAATAACCTCAAACTACTTCAATCACTAGATGTATATCATAGTAGATTTATCTCAAATAAAATACATTTGAAAAAAACAATTTGGATTTGTAAACCTTACCTTCACATCTGTGTACACTGCCATTAATCCATGATTAATAGTCAGAAGAACTGAGAGAAAACTCTGTGCATTCTTATTCTGAGAGTCTAGTTTTTTTTTCCTACGGGAACGATAGTTGGGATCAACAGTAGAAAAATACTGCAAAGTTTCCTCCTCAGATCCACTCTCCTCATCTATAAGAAACAAATGCAAAATTACATGGTTCTAATAGCTGATGTATAAACTGCTTATTTTTACTAAAAATATGTGACAAAAATATAATTTCTATGTTTTTTTAGTTCTGAATTTCAAACAACATGCACACTATAATTCTAAAGATAATATATTTATGTAATAATATTTTTAATGTACCAATGGAAGTTGGGATATATTCTTATAAATTATTGAAAGAAATTATAAAACATAATTATAATGAAAAACAGTCAAAGAAACATTTTTAACTCTACAACCGAAATGGTTACTACTTCATTAATTGCTAAATGAGGCATTTTAATCCAGAACAAATTAAAAATGTATTACCATAGTGAACTGTAGATTTAAATGGACTAAAACTATCTTTGTTGAAGGTATTAATCAGTTGACTGGCTACTGAAAGCCCAATACCATAGGAAATATTTTCTAATGTCTCCACTGGTGAAGGAGCTGTTGGCTCCCATAGTAGCAAGTCATTAAAGATCCTACAAAGACAAAAGTTGAAAAATAAGTACATAATTCCTAGTTCAACTGAAAGCAAACTAAAGTATTCTTTTAAGAGATTGCATAAACAATTAATTTTTTAAATGATGAAATGGAAATCAGTCCTGCCAGAGAGTTTTAGAAACGACAGTGAAAAAAACAATTGTGTTCTTTCAACAGAAAAATAACTAATATGGCTATACTGCAGGGTTGTGATAAAAGAATCTACACAGATACTTGCTTAGTTTTACCTGTGTTATATGTATCATTTATAAATTCATATTGTACTTCTAACTGTATTTTAAAGACAAAAGCCAATTAAAAATAAAAACCCACAAGAACAAAAGGAAGATGGTTCACACAAGACAGCACTGATCTAACAATGTCAGAACTGATCAGGCATCGATTCACTTGACTCTCCCATCAATGCTGTGGGGTATCCAGAGGAGAATTATTCTCACTTTACATTTGAAGAAACTGTCTCCTAAAGGTAAGTGACCTAGAAACACCTGCTTTTTTTTTTTGTCAACAGAAAACTCAGCTTCACTAGAAAGACGTCATGAGATGAAGAAAGCATGTGGAGTAGGGAACAAGGAGAGGAAAACTATTCTGACCAGCGAGATGAACCCAATCAATGCTGGAGACCAGGGGAGGCAGACGTCACTGCTGCAACCTACTTTTTCAAAGTTAATTATAACTTTTTCATCGTCACTACTCAGATGCTCTTCTGTCCTAGCTTCTTCTCTTCACCCACCCTCTAAGTGTTCAAGAAAATACAAACTTTACAACGTCTCTAAGAAGCTGTGTCAGATTTGGTCCCATACCACACATCCTTCACACCTACCTACTTGGATCACACAGCACACTCATTTCCCATTTTTAGACAGATACCCCTGACAAAGAGATTTGTGTCTCATTATCTCTGTACGTGCCTAGCACAGTAGTGTCACATAGCAGGCATTGACAGCCAATGAGCAGAACACAGGTGCATGACCACATGAAGGAACGCCAAAGAACAGGCTCATCGTAAAGCCCAGTGTAAATGCCATTCCAGGTGCCACATGCTGAGGCCGCCCTGTCCGTCCTGTGAGAATCTACTTCTCAGGCCAATTTCTGAGCTTCCGAAGAAAGTATAAACAGCACTGAGGGTCACAGTAAATAATAATCTGAATTTACAGTATAATTTACTGTGACTCTTAGTAGATTATAATCCCACCAAAAAAGGTCTCTATGTCAAGGATACCAGGCATGAAAGACAGAAAGATACCACTTCTCAGACACACTGACAACTATGCCCCAAACTCTGTGGTACAAAGACAGTTTACTGTTTTCTTGGGCACCTTATAGGACAAAGAAACAAAAGAATATAAATCTAGATCTTGGCATAAACTCTATTTAAATAATGAAGGTATGAAATGAAGAATTTCCTCAGGAAATGTTCTTCCTTTACATTATTCCCTAAAAGCATTCTCCTCTTAGAAGTCAAAAGGAAACTAAATAATATAAATAACACACACACACACATACATACAGTATATGATCTGTAAATATAAGTTTCACATGATTTTACTATGTTTTCCTCATTTATATTTTGGTCTAAACATGGTCTTGACACCATTAATACAATAAAACATTGCACAGTGTTTTTAATACTAAGAACAAAAAAAAGACTTAATATATTTAAGGACATATTACCATGATTCCATGTCAATAAGCTTGAAATATGATAGAATTCTTTTTTATATCTTATTTTGAAGGACTTTTTTTTTTTTTTTTTTTTGTAGAGACAGAGTCTCACTTTATCGCCCTTGGTAGAGTGCCATGGCGTCACACAGCTCACAGCAACCTCCAACTCCTGGGCTTAGGCAATTCTCTTGCCTCAGCCTCCTGAGTAGCTGGGACTATAGGCGCCCGCCACCAACGCCTGGCTATTTTTTTTTTGTTTTGCAATTCGGCCGAGGCCAGGTTTGAACTCGCCACCTTCAGTATATGGGACCGGCGCCCTACTCGCTGAGCCACAGGCACCACCCTTGAAGGACTTTTTGACACAGGAAAAAATTCATATCTGAAACAGTCGTTCTAAAAAGAGCCAGTTCACCAAAGCACTAATGGAATAGATTGGTATTTTAAATGTATGAAGTAAGGGCAGAGTTGGTTATTAACTCCTGCTCAGAAAAATAAAGATTTAAAAACAAAATATAAAAGGAAAGTATTGAGACATCTAGTAAAACCTGAATGGGGGGCTCGGCGCCTGTGCCTCAACAGGCTAAGGCGCCAGCCACATACACATGAGCTGGCGGGTTCGAGTCCAGCCCAGGTCCGCCAAACAACAATGATGACTGCAACCAAGGAATGGCCAGGTGTTGCGGCAGGCGCCTATAGTCCCAGCTACTTGGGAGGCTGAGGCAAGAGACTCGCTTGAGCCCAGGAATTGGAGGTTGCTGTGAGTTGTGATGCCACAGCACTCTATTCAAAGTGACAGCTTGAGGCTCTGTCTCAAAATAAATAAAATAAAAAAAAAACCTGAATGGGGTATTAGGGTTATATAGTAGTAGGTATTCATATTAGCTTCCTGATTCTAATGTTTGGATTATAGTTATATAGAATGTCCTTATCAGCCAGGCATGGTGGCTCCTGCCTATAATCCTAGCACTCTGGGAGACCAAGGCAAGTGGATCCCTTGAGTTCAGGAGGTAGAGACTAGCCTGAGCAAGAGTAAGACCCCTGTCTCTACTACAATAATAGAAAAACTAGCTGAGCGTGGTCAGGTGTCTACAGTCCCAACTACTCAGGAGGCTAAGGCAAGAGGATTACCTGAGCCCAAGTTTGAGGGTACTGTGAGCTATGATGATGCCATGGTACTCTACCCAGGGCAACAGAGTGAGATTGTCTCAAAAAAAAAAAAAAAAGAATGTCCTTTTTTGTGAGAAAGTCACACTAAGTACTTGACATTGAAAGGGCTCAGGTCAGCAACTTACTCTCAAACGCTTCAGGATGAGAGAGAAAGTGTTTTGTATTGTACTTAAAAATATTCTCTAACCCTGGGAATGTTTGAAAAGTTTTAACGTATTTATTTGAAAATATAAAGCCAAGTAAGGGGCAAAAATGCACACCCTAAAGAAGCTAGCCATGAGATTTATATGATCCACAAAGTGAGGGAACACCCCACTATTTAGGTAATTCCAGGGAGAAGAGTGAGAGACTGAGCGGTGGTTAGAATAAGACAGAAACTCTCTTAAGCAACCTAGATGTAACCAACTATCCAGATTAACAGATATTCTAATTCCCCAACTAAAGTAATCAACTGCCCACTCACTCTCAACTGGCCTAACCATTGATGCTCCCCATGTGCTAATTACATGCTGCTGGTAGACTGCTCTCTAGCACACCTAAGAACATCTGCTCCTATCAGTTGACTTATATATTTTACATACTACATAGCCACTAATGGTCTATTGTGTTTGGCATCAATCTGTTTGTATTTGTTACTGTTAAGTATAGTTTAATTGAACACTGGACTGATTAATTTCAAGTAATTAAGCTGAGTTGAAAAAGAATCTTAAAAACTTATAAGGACCTAATAACTTTGAAATTCTATTTTTATTCCACCCTAAAGAAATTGAACAGAAGAAACAAAACAAAACATACATACATATTCATAGATAGGAACTAAAAACTGAAGACAATGCCTTCTGGGTATACTTCATCTAAAGAAGATAAAGTGGAATTCCAATCAGTGGCTCATACTGAAAGAAAAGGCTTTACTGGGTGCATTGGCTGGCTGTAATCATAACTTGGGAGGTGGAAGCAGGAAGATCACTAGAGCCCAGGAGTTTAAGACCAGCCTGGGCAATCTCTTAAAAAAAAAAAAAAAAATTAACCAGGCATGGTGGCATGTACTTATAGTCCCAGCTGCTCAGAAGGCTAAGCTGAAGAGTTCACGGTTGCCATGAACTATGATCACACAACTCCAGACTGGGCATTTGAGCAAGACCCTATCTCTGGAAAAAAGAAAAAAAAAAAACAAGGGCCCTGTTCTATATTTTAAAATGAAGTAGTAAATAAACACACATCTATAAACTGCATATTTAAGGTATGTATGGCTGTTCTTCATATTCCAATTTAACTGAAAGCAATCTCCTCCACCAATGCAGAAAGAGAAAGAAATGAGTCAAGCCCTGTGACCTCTAGGCTGGGTCCTAAAGGGACTGTTTCACGAATCTCTATCTTAGCTCCTAGCAGACATCCTTCAACTATAAAAGAGAAGGAGCCTAG
Source organism: Arctocebus calabarensis (assembly GCA_963573935.1). NCBI lineage: Eukaryota > Metazoa > Chordata > Mammalia > Primates > Lorisidae > Arctocebus > Arctocebus calabarensis. The sequence goes on along the minus strand of CAUYON010123783.1, from coordinate 32,542 downwards.
AGATCAGCAGTTCTAAACTTTAAATCATGTGTAAACAGATCCCAACAGCCCAAAGCAATATATGAACCCCTCTAATGTGAATTTATATGAATTTAGGTATTATTTATCATGCATATTAAAAAACAATTTTTAAAGATTACTTCTTAAGTTAAATAGCAGTGCTAACATTTTCTTCCTATACCCTACTAGACTGTTTTCTGAATCTCATTTTTAAGATCACTGTACTAATGATGCGGCCCCTAAGATCCTTCTTGGAACTTAATTTTCTAGTTTTAAAACTAATAGTCGGGCATTGCCTGTGGCTCATTGGGTAGGGCGCCGGCCAAAGAGTGGCAGGTTCGAGCCCGGCCCCCGGGCAAACTGCAACAAAAATAATAGCTGGGTGTTGTGGTAGGCATCTGTAGTCCCAGCTACTTGGGAGGCTACAACAAGAGAATCACCTAAACCCAAGTGCTGGTGGTTGCTGTGAGCTGTGTGACGCCACAGCACTCTACCACGGGCTATAAATTAAGACTCTGTCTATAAAAAAAAAAAAAAAAAAAAAAAACTAATAGTCAATGGCAATCAGTTAAGGAATAAAGGGGCCAAGGATATCTAATATCAAGCAAACCTATAGGAGATCAGAGTTTCGAGTCTTTGAAGATTAATGGAAATTAGAATAACTAGTTTCCTTACAGGAAGCTAGTGATGACACATACTAGGACTTCTTTTCTAGGAAGCCCAAATGACCATCTTTCAGGTATGCTATAAAAGAAATCAGTGAGTGGAAATTATAATAAAAGATGACTCAATAGTCATCTTTTTGACACCTGTAGCTAAGGGATTAGGGTGCTGGCCACATACATGGGGGCTGGCAGTTTCGAACCCAGCCAAGGCCTGCTAAACAACAATGACAACTACCTCAAAAAAAAAAAAAATAGTCGGGCATTGTGGCAGGCACCTGTAGTCCCAGCTACTTGGGAAGCTGAGGCAAGAGATAACTTATAGGTTGGCAGCACCTGTAGTTCAGTGGCTAGGGCACCAGCTAAATACACTGGAGCTGGTGGGTTCGCATCCGGCCTAGGCCTGCCAAACAACAATGACAACCAAAAAATAGCCGGGTGTTGTGGCGAGTGCCTGCAGTCCCAGGTATCTGGGAGGCTGAGGCAAGAGAATTGCTTAAGCCCAAGAGTTTGAGGTTGCTGTGAGCTGTGATGCCATTGCACTTGACAGAGGGCAACAAAGTGAGACTCTGTATAACAAAAAAAAAAAAAAAAAGATGACAACTAAGTGCTTAGTATATGCCAAATACTTTTTTCAGATTCTCTAAGTGTTCTGTCATTTAATGTTCCAAATCACCCTCTGAGGTGGAAACCAGTATCATCTCTATTTTACAGGTAAGGAACCTGAACCTCACAAATTCTATGTCAATTGTTCAAGGTCATCAGAGTCTATGACCTAGGATCCCACTTACTTCAACACAATGTTTGGTCTATCTGTTGAAGGGTATTTAAATATAATAAATTCAAGTTTTTTAATTTTTATAAGTCAGAGTTTACAATTCCAACAAAATACCTTTATGAATTCTGAGGAAAGCTAATGCTTATACAGTGACTCTAGGATTCTGATTCTACCCCAGAATCTGCTAGCCCTTGGCACAAGTATTTCCTAACTCTTCATGTCACTGCACATTGTAGAAAAGATAGCATTTGTTCTGTCCCCTGAAGAAAGCTGACGGGAAGCAACAAGCTAACCTAAGGAATGAGGAAATAAGTATCTCACACACCATAACTGAACACCAGACACTCTAGTTAGGAAACTGCTCTGATAATAGTACATTTTAATGGTAGTAGTTCTACAGTCATCATGAACACCATACAAAGTACACTGAGATAGCAGACAGCATTACAGCAAGGAAAACAAGGGAGAAACAGGGAGGCAGCTACGCAGAAAGTGATTCCAAAGATTTAACTAAATGTGTTTAAACTTACCTATTATAAAGCTTCTCATAAAAGTTCTTATTAGGTAGTGTTATATGAACATTTGGTAGCGTAAGTTCCAGCACATAGTGAGAATTACTGATTGCTTTATCCTGAAACTCTGTCATTTCTACAGGGTCTCCTGGCATCACCATCTAAAATACAGTTTAGTGCAAAAAAGGGGATCAAATATTTTATGTTTAAAATAGTAGTAGCATCTTCTTCACCTATCAGCAGGAGTTGGGGTATGTGAATAAATAAGTATGTAACATTCAACCTGGGAGAAAATAGACATCAAGAAAAAAATAGATACCATTCAATCTTGAAGCTAAAAACCTAGCAGAAACTATATACAAAGCATTTTTTAAAAGATAAAAAGTTAAAAGCATTCCTATATGACAGAGGACAATAGTATTATTCCTTTGTTGCTTATTCATACTTTTATCCTACCTGTTCATTTTCAAACATTACTCTACGAGAAGAAAAAGGAGATGGGGCTGGTCTTCTTAGATCACAAACATCTTTCAGAGAATGAGCACCTCCTTCCTCTTCTTCCTGGTAGTGACCATCATTCTCCTCTTCTTCCTCAGCTGCTATTCTTTCCAAAATGGAATGCATGGCTGGTGGGTTTATTTTTAGTACAATTCTGATAGCAACAACAATTTTAAAAAAAAGATTAATATATAAGTTTAAACAACAAAACTTCAACTTTTATGCAAATTAATACAAAGACCACTGACTAAAATCTTTAATGATAGGATTAAACTTCTCTACAAAGTTTAATTATATCTGGTGTTGTAAAAGTATGGAAATAAAACACGTAAACAAAAGAAGGATATTAACATTTCATATCTGACTACTGAAAATCTGACATTGAGGGCAAAAAAAATTATTTTGAAATTTCATTAACAGCCAGCAAACTTTACCTAAGAATTCTACTCATTATCATTAAACCAAACCCTCTCACAGTCATGTCACTCATGTAACATGAGTTTTTCTTTTCCAGGTAAGTATGTATGAAAAAAATGTTCATACATACTTACCTGCAAAAGAAAAACTCATGTTACATAAATTGTTCAAATGGAAAAAGAAGAATGTGATTTAGAGAACAGTTTTAGAACTGTAATAACAAATTTTTCCCCCAAGAATTTCAGTAATAAAGGGCTGTGGTATTGTTTTTGTAGCCACAAACTCACAGCCTTTGACTATAAAAGCTAATGAGCTTTTTTTATTTTTAGAGGCAGTCTCACTTTGTTGCCCTCGGTAGAGTGCCGTGGCTTCACAGCTCACAGCAACCTCCAACTGCTGGGCTTAGGCGATTCTCTTGCCTCAGCCTCCCAGGTAGCTGGGACTACAGGCACCTGCCACAACGCCCAGCTATTTTTTTGTTGCAGTTAGGTCAAGGCAGGGTTTGAACCCGCCACCCTCAGTATATGAGGCCGGCACCCTTCTCACTGAGCCACAGGCCCCACCCTGCTAATGAGCTTTTGCTTCAGAGAAATCTCTTTCCCTTCCTAATCTTCTGCAGACTGTCACTAGCACAGGCTTTTTATTCTCCCTTTTATCGCCGTATCAACCCCTCAAACAAACTAGCTGTGCTGTATCTATAATTACTTTCCCCCTAAGTAGGTGGTTCTAGTAATCTACAACAAATTGCTTCCTAATTTATAGAAATCCTAATATAAATTGTACTTACAAATTACTTAATTGAAGGAGATCTAATGCTTATGATGAAAATTATACCCTAAACACATGCTCATTATCAGGCATGTATGTACTGACAATGACTGTCCTACGAATCTGAGAGATCCAATACATAGTGGAGAGATGCTAAAAATAGTAGGCAGGGGCAGCGCCTGTGACTCAAAGGAGTAGGGCACCAGCCCCATATGCCAGAGGTGGCGGGCTCAAACCCAGCCCCGGCCAAAAACCAAAAAAAAAAAAAAAAAAAAAAAATAGACACAGCTTGGGGCTTGTAGCACAGTGGTTATGGCACCGGCCACAAGCACCGAGGCTGGTGGGTTTGAACTTGGCCCACACCAGCTAAACGACATTGACAACTGCAACAAAAAAATAATCAGGTGTTGTGGCAGACACCTGTAGTCCCAGCTACTTGAGAGGCTGAGGCAAGAGAATCACTTAAGCCCAATAGTTTGAGGTTGCTGTGAGCTGTGATGTCATTGCACTCTACCAAGGGAAACATAGTGAGACTCTGTCTCCAAAAATAATGGGAGACAGAAAAATGGCACAAATAAGGATCACTTTAATTCTTTGAAAGTCCACAAATACTCTGTTTTCAATATAATAATAAATCATTATATCAAGTAAGCTAAGTTTTGTTTTGTTTTGTTTGACACAGAGTTTCACTATGTCACCCTTGGTAGCGTGCCATGGTGTCACAGCTCACAGCAACCTCAAACTCTTGGGCTTAAGCAATTTTCTTACCTCAGCCTTCCAAGTAGCTGGGACTACGGGTGCCCACCACAATGCCTGGCTATTTTTTTGTTGTGGTTGTCATTGTTGTTTTAGCAAGCCAGGGCCAGGTTTGAACCCACTAGTCTTGGTGTATTTGGCCGGCCCCCTACCCACTGAGCTATGGACACCTCCCTAAACTAAGTTTTTTACATATAATCCAAGCACACGATCAGACTAATAGAACTGATGAATGATTCCTCCTGCCTAAGAAATATTGGAATAGTTCTGAAATTCAGCCACATATCAAAATCACCTAGTGGCATTTTTAACATATACTTGATGCCCAGGTGATATCTTAGAATCTTAGAGTAAAAAAAGAAAAAAAAAAAAAGTAAAAAGAGGCTCGGCGCTTGTAGCACAGTGTTTACAGCGCCAGCCACATACACCAAGGGTGGCAGGTTCGAAGTTGGCCCGCGCCAGCAAAACAACAATGACAACTGCAACAAAAAATAGCCAGGCATTGTGGTGGGCACCTATAGTCCCAGCTACTTGGGAGGCTGAGGCAGGAGAATTGCTTAAGCCCAAGAGTTGAGGTTGCTGTGAGCTGTAACGCCATAGCACTCTACTGTGGGTGACGTAGTGAAACTCTGTCTCAAAAAAAAGAAAGAAAAAGAAAAAAGAAAAGGAATCATAGGGTAAAGCTCAAGAATCAGTATTTCATAAAAGTTCCCCAGATTTGCAAAACACTGTCCTAAAGCAGTAAGTGACTATAAAACTCATTTGACAATTAACTGAATGATGCCTTATGTCTCTTCTACTGCAGCCTTAAAGTATTTTTTAAATGATATATAATTCTTTTGTCTCTCTAATTAGATTAGGTGACTTGAGATCAAAAACCGCATTTTAGAGGCCAAGCACAGTGGCTCACACCTGTAATCCTAGCACTCCGGGAGGCCAAGGCAGGCGGATCAGTCGAGCTCAGAAGTTCAAGATCAGCCTGAACAAGAACGAGACCCCATCTCTAAAAATAGCTGGGCATCATGGTGGGCCCTTGTAGTAACAGCTACTTGAGAGGCTGAGGCAAGAGGATTACCTGAGCCCAAGAGTATGAGGTTGCTATGAGCTATGACACCACGGCATTCTACCAAGGGAGACAAAGTAAGACTGTCTCAAAAAAAAAAAAAAGGACATTTTCTATTTCCTTCTATCATACTATCTAACATAGACCTTTCATAAAATAGTACTCAATATTCTTTTTTATTTGACTTGTCCATCTTTTTCTGGGTTATTTCATCAAAGCTAAATATTTTAAATTTAATGTCAAAAATGTTGGTTAAAAGAACTATACTATTTTTAAAAAGAAAATCTCATTAAACCTATGTACGTATTTGTTTACTCACCGTGGCCAGTCAAAGTCATCTGATGATGTTGTGTCTCCATCTACTCCACTAGACACATGGAAAAACTTAATAGATGGTTCCCCTTTATCTTCCTGGAATGACCCTAATGAAATAAAACTGATTTACTGAAAATCATTTCTTCTCAAGTGCTAAAAGATCCTCTATTTCCTCTGAATCAGGAACTTAACGTGGTATTATGTTCTACAGTATTTATTCGTTTGCTTCTGTTTCTGTGTACACATGAATGCCCACAGACAGGATGACCAGATAAAGATGCTGCTTTGTGTTCCAATTCAAATCCTTAAGTTCTGATGTTTAATGTATAAGATGCATAAATATAGCATGGTAAATACAGCAGTTATCAGTAATAATGCTGAGTGCTATTATTACTTCATAAAAGAAAAGTTTATGCAATTAATCTACCACTAGAAACATAAATAACTACATTCCTTAAATATGTATTTTGTACCAAGCACTGTAGGAATTACTTCTATTCAAAATAACTCTATACATGTTTTCTCCATTTTACAATTGAACAATGGCTCTTCTCCAGAATAATGAGTTTCTTGACACTGGAGATAAGTGATAATGAGCTCTAAAGGCACTTTCAAAAAGTCATAATTGCCAAAAAGTCAATTTTAAATTTACTCCTAAGATACGTAAAACTCAGAATGGAAAGGATAATCCTATAGCCTATTCCTAAAGTGGGGATGAAGGCAGGGGTGGGAGTGGGGCAGTGGAACGTGGTAACAGAGGAAGGGTGGCAGAGGCAGGTAATTTAAGAACCACAAGGTAACAGATCTTCCAGAGTTCCTCACAGACTTGGTTCACTCTAAGGTTTTATACATATATATATTCCATATATAGTCCCATCATCAACAAAAAGTAATGCAGAAAAACCTAAAACAGTTTTTACAATGTAAAACTTAGAGGAAAAAAAAGCAAAAGCGAAGTCATGCAGAACTCAAAACAGGTTTTACAAAGAAAAGTCATGAGGTTAATTAATATAATGGTTAAAAGCTCAAACTCTCATGTCCAACTTGAGTTTGAATCTTGATTCTGACCCCTTACTACATGATCTTGGAAGATACTTCCTTCTAAGTCCACAGATTGCCTCATCTATTAAATTATAATTGGAAAAAATAAGTAGATTATCATCCTACATGACTATGATTAAAGTAAACAAAACAATGTGTGCAAAGTGGTTGGCACAGTACCTAAGGTATAGTAGCACTCAATACATTCTATTATCAGGTCTACAACAAATTAATAGGTGGTAATAAAAATATAGGCTAAAGCACTATATTCCCTTATAGAAAGTATTTTAACAAAGTGACGAAATCACCAGCTTCAGTCATTTTTTAAGTGACTTATGTTACATCTGTATACAACACGGGGAAAAAAATTGTTGCTCTTGTTTCCAAACATAATGTTCTTTAATTTTATTATATTGTAGGACTGTCAAATACTTCTGTGATTTAAGTTTCAGTAGCAGCTGTATAGCTCTTTCACAAGCACATTCAATCTTACCAACTAGTTCTCTAAATGTAAGTTCCAATTTAATTTGCTCTGGAGTTGATCCTCCTATAAATTCAGTCTTAAATTCTAGATCAGTAAACGCCAAATGAAGGATCTCCTTCTGAAGTGACTTCTTAAACCACGGTCCTCTTTCTTGATCTGATCGAAGATCGGGTATTGGGAAGCGAACAGAAAGGTTTAATGCTGGTGTGGCAACTTGTACTGATATCCGACAATTTGCAGGATTATGTGTATCATCTAGAAATACTTCAGTGAAAGCCTTGTGCTAAAATATAAAACATCAAAAATATGACAAAATAGTAAATGCAGTAAATAAGAACAAATAACATTAGTATTCAACATTACAATACATATAATTACTCTTTCTCCAGTTGGTGTAACACATTAAAATACAATTTGAATTAACTACTACCATACTAGTTTAGTGTAATAAAATTTTATAATGCAACAACTACTGGCAAAAGTGAAAACTAGGGTAAAAGTTAAAACTTGATATAAAAAAACAAAAATAAATAAAAATAACAACTGAATCAAAGTGAAGACAAAGGTGTGACAGATACACATATATCTTACTATAAACTAAAAAAGAATAGTGTGCAAATCAGCCTATCAACAAATTCTACATGCTTAAAAATCACTATACTGTTGGCCAGGCACGGTGGGTCATGTCTATAATCCTAGCACTCTGGGAGGCCAACATGGGTGGATTGCCTGAGCTCAGGAGTTTGATACTAGCCTGAGCCAGAGCGAGACCTCCATCGCTAAAATCAGCTGGATGTTGTGGTGGGCACCTGTAGTCCCAGCTACTTGGAAGGTTAAGGTAAGAGAATCGCTTGAGCCCAAGAGTTTGAAGTTGCTGTGAGGTATGACGCCACATCACTACTCTGAAAGTGACAAATATTTAAATATTTAAAAAATGTAAACCTATGTATATATAAATAAATACATACATAAAAAATACAAAATACATACATACATAAATCAAATCACTATAGTGTGCAACATTTAATCTGAAGGATTTACCTACCAATGTGCTACTTTAAAAACAATGTGAAATCAGATGAATTATGCCAAATACAAAGGCCTATCCCTGACTCTTCTTTGTAGTTCTAGGACTAAGCCCAGAGCATGGCACATCATAGGTTCTAGACAAATATTCACTACATGACTCACCCTAATCTCCTATCCAATCCAAAGGTATGATCTCATCAAATGGCTCTAAGAAACTAAAATGTATTCACCATTTATCCAAAGCCATGTTACAATAAAAGGGTCAAAGAACATGCCATTCAAACAGAAACTGATTTCTAATTTTTCTCTAAAATGTACAGGCAATTCCCAAGTTACAAATATCAAACTGATGTGCAACTCACATTTATGAACAGAGGTTATCATACGTAATAGGTAAATGTACCTATTCCAATTTACATACAAATTCAACTTAACAAATCTATAGAACCTATCTCATAACCCAGGGACTGCCTGTATTGAAACTAATAAAGCTCTAGTATACTATAGATAGACTCCTGAATTTCTTAAGTAAGTTTCTAGCCTCTGAGATTAGAAAGCTCCCCTCTTATGCTAGACTTGGATTTTTACCAAAGCTCTTCTATGTTTCCCCTATTTCACTTTCTAATATAAGCCTCAGTCATACATAAAAATAAACCAAGAGATTAAACCATCATCCCAATACATCTATAGCTAACAGCAAATATACAGACTAGTCCATAACAATTTAAAATAACTAGCAATTGGGCAGCGCCTGTGGCTCAAAGGAGTAGGGCACCGGCCCCATATACCGGAGGTGGCAGGTTCAAACCCTGCCCCAGCCAAAATCTGCAATAAATAAATGAATAAATAACAGTTGATGAGAATTTAAGAAAAAGAATGCTAATTTTAATGCGAGCATTCACCACTAAGGGAAAAACAAATACGTAGAAAAAATAATCTTTTTCCTTTTCTTTTTAACCGAAGTTGTCTCTGTCTGTTCCTGATACTACAGCCCCCAAATTCTACCCCTAAATTTCCTAACAGACTTCTTGCAAATGTGACTTACTTAATTTGCTTTACAAGATCTCAGGGCAACAGGTCTAAGTAAAAGTAATATAATGTGGCTCGGTGCCTGTGGCTCAACGGGCTAAAGCGCCAGCCATGTACACCTGATCTGGCCGGTTCGAATCCAGCCCGGGCCGCCAAACAACAATGACGGCTGCAACCAAAAAAAATGGCTAGGTGTTGTGGTGGGCGCCTGCAGTCCCAGCTACCTGGGAGGCGGAGGCCGGAGACTCGCTTGAGCCCAGGAATTGGAGGTTGCTGTGAGCTGTGATGCCATAGCACTCTATCCAGGGTGACAACTTGAGGCTCTGTCTCAAAAAAAAGTAATATAATGTGAGGTTCAACAGATTATTTTCAAAAGTACATCCTATTTGGGCGGCACCTGTGGCTCATTGAGTAGGGCACCGGCCCCATCTACACAGGTGGTGGGTTTGAACCCGGCCTCTGCCTAACTGCAAAACAGAAAAATAGCTGGGCATTGTGGTGGGCGCCTGTAGTCCCAGCTACTTGTGAGACTGAGGCAAGATAATCATCTAAGCCCAGGAGTTGGTGGTTGCCGTGAGCTGTGTGATGCCATGGCACTCTACCGAGGGTGATAAAGTGAGACTCTGTCTCTACAAAAAAAAGAAAAAAAGTACATCCTATTTTGTTTGGGCTACATTTTTTACATGGTTCCAGTAGTTTACTAAATGTGTAAATAGATAAGATTTTGTAAAGATATACAGTTTATAAAATTCAGATAAACACAGAAAAGTAAAGGAAACCTAACTCCATTATAACACAATCAAAGCTTTCCTATGACATATTTCTACCCATTCTTATCTATACATCAATTTAATTTATGCAGTTGTGATAAAATTTTATGTAGGATAATATATTCTGCTTTTCCACTTAATACTTAAGCCTTCTTCATGTTGGTACACCATCTTCATAACTATCATTTAAAACAACTACATAAATTTCATTCAGTATATTATCAAAAGTGATTTAGCTAGTCATCAAGACATAAAAGATGTCTCCACTTTTTCATTATTAAAAATAATGCTGTTTTAATAATATATACAGTTTATTAAGAATACTTAAGCCCAGAAATTATCCATACAAACTTCTTACCTAACTATAATTATGATTATTAGTATTTGTAACTTTTTGAATACTTACCAGACTAATATGCTTATTATATGAAGTATACATGTGGGATGCCATCATCTCTACTGTGGTAAGTTTCTGTGGTTGAAGCAAAGAATTTAACCTGTCCACAATACTTATATCCAGTTCACAACATACTGGACTTAATTTAATTTGTAATTCTGCCTTCTGAGGAACTGAACTGAGTCTTGCTTGAGTGCCCTTTTAAAAAAAAAAAAAAGGCATTAATAAGATCACTAAAAATACTATGAAATTAGGTTAAAACCTTACAATTGGGACAATATATGTCAAGTGAAAATTTACAAGTGGTTCAGATAAATTGGATATGGTTAAAACCAAAAAAAAGAAAAGAAAATTTACAGGTGGTAATTACATAAAAAGAGATCTTACCTGGGGTCCTCTATTCTCAGAATGCTTATAATGAAGCTGAAGACACACAGGGGGATGAGAATCAGTTCCCTCTTTGGAAAGGAACGTTAAAAGCTTAAAAATAAAGATGAAGATAAACTAATGTAAGATAATCTCTAATCACATGAATTAACAGAGGTGCCAATATAATAGAGGAAAGAGCTTTTGGAAGTCAGAAAAACTGGCTTCAAGTTTCATTTTTGTTATTTACTAGCAATGTGAATTTTAGACTAATTAGTTAACTTCTGTGATATTTAGTATCTCATCTGCAAAATGCAGAAGGATTCAAATAAATTAACTCCTAAGAAAGTGCTTTAAAAATAATATATAAGGGCAAGGTTACAGTAATAAATGTTATTTTGTCAGTTTTTACAAGTTTTCTAGGTTACTTTAATATTAGGAAAGAAAATCAGATTAACAGTAAATGAACACAAAACATTTCCCTTGTCTTGAACAGTGCTTAGCAAATAGCAAGCATTCAATATTTGTTCAATAATAGAATACTTCTGAAACAAAGACTTTCATATTATGAAAATGAGTAAAATGAAGTCATTTATCTCACAAACTGTCTGCCACTCCTAAATGAGTCAACCTTAAATTTAAAGTTCTAACAGATTCATAATGGCCTCAACTGCCATACTTTAAAATTTGTTTCAAAAGAAACCAAACACAATTTTTTTTAAAAAAGACAATACTCGGGCGGAGCTGTGGCTCAAGGAGAAGGGTGCCGGCCCCATATCCCAGAGGTGGTGGGTTCAAACCCAGCCCCAGCCAAAAAAAAAAAAAACCTGTGGGGGACGGGGGGGAAGAACATTTCTATTTGGGCGGCACCTGTGGTTCAAAGGAGTAGGGCACTGGCCCCATATGCCAGAGGTGGCGGGTTCAAACCCAGCTCCAACCAAAAAAAAAAGCAAAAAAAAAGACAATACTCTTCCTCCTTTATAACTTCCCATGTATTTTTAAGGAAATTATTGTTATTAATACAATTATTAAAAAGATATGTTAAAAATAATTCTGAAAGTATTCAACATTTACCTCTGTATAATGAGGAGGAACAGAATGAAAATCAGTTGGAAATAGGCACTCCAAAAACTCCATTTGCCCAATGGACATATCCGTACTAAAGTATCGGGAAGCTGGTCTTTGCCTTTGTTCATAGGATACTTTGATGCCAGTGCCTATAAATCTATTATAAAAAACACAGCATTTTAGAGTGTCTATACTTCCCGATTAAACAATGTATTATAAACAGAATAATAGTAAACAGATATTAACATATAAAAATTATCCATCTATTCTGACAAGTTCAAATTATTAGAAATAACTAATATTCCTAAGGATATCAACCAGAAAGATTGCTTCAAATTTCCAATTCCCTGATGTAAGATAAAGAAACCAGTTATGTTCATGGGAAATTTTCCAGGATATGATTTCTTTCCCAATATTGCCATTCCTTCTTCCACATTTTAAAATTTACACTACAGTAAACAAAACCTAACAAATCTGTAAAATATATGAAATAGTTTCTTAGGATTATCCAAAAATACCATGCAGTATTTTAAAGACCACAAGAGCCAGACACAAATTAAGTCTACCTCTAGTTCCTATGGCTTTTGCAATATTTTCTACTGGCATATATTTGAAACTATGGTCAAAATGGGAAGAAAAAAAGTTTTTACAGTTTGATTACAAATACCATTGCGCTGGCTCAGTGCCTGTGGCTCAACGGGTTAAGGCACCAGCCACGCACACCTGAGCTGGCAGGTTCGAATCCAGCCCCGGCCCGCCAAACAACAATGACAGTTGCAACCAAAACATGGCCGGGTGTTGTGGCGGGAGCCTGTGGTCCCAGCTACTTGGGAGGTGGAGGCAAGAGACTTGCTTGAGCCCAGGAATTGGATGTTGCTGTGAGCTGTGATGCTACAGCACTCTATCCAGGGTGACAGCCTGAGGCTCTGTCTCAAAACAACAACAACAACAACAAAATACCATTATCCTAACTTGTCAGGTTCTTTTACTAGATGTCAAAACTACTTTGCATAACAATTTTAGTTCTTCAAAAACATTAAAAAGATAAAAACTCCAAGTATTTTCTAAAAATATTAATATGTGCTAAGTCACTATATAAAATAATGCATCAACCAACAATTTATAGATTATGTTCATGTTAAAATAAAGAGTGTATGTGTATCAACTATACTTACAAATTCAATTATAATATCTCCTCATACATTAGGACTCAACCCATGAAACGATCACTGGCTATTAGGACAGTTTTGATATTTTATTTTAAAGCAGAAGTTTAAAATGTGGCATCCAAGCTGAGCATCCACCTTGATACTATTTTCCAGCCCATGGCCAATGACAAATGGACCATTTTCAAGTCGCTTCTCACTAGTTCATTCTACTCTCACCACCCCTGTCATCACTACTAAAGTCAGTGTTTTTATCATTGTAATAGTATCACTAGGAATGATGGCAAAATGTGGTCTCAGAAACTATAACAAGAGCAGGGAAGAGAGCTAAAAAGATATAATTCAGAAAACTACAGATTATGATAATAACGTGAAGGAGAGATTCTACACTAAGCATTTTTTCAGCATTGCAAGAAAACTTCACTTACGTCATTCATTTATAAATAAAATGTTAATTAGAAAAACAAATATTGATAGGCAGTCTAGATGGATACAAAAGTCCACATTTGGTTCTTTTTCAAAGATCATTAACAAAAATCAGAGAGTTTACCTAAGGTGATCATGTGAGCAAGCTTCTGCAAATACTGCTCGGAAAGATTTAAAATCTTCTGTTGAAAATCTTACTGGATCAATCTTTTCTATGCAAGTAAAGAAAGTTATCGCCATAGGTGTCAATGGATTAAGGTTCAGTGACGTTTCAGGTGGAGATAAAGGATCAATGTGAAGCACAGATATCGAAAAGCTTCCCACAGCTAGTCTAAAAATAAGTTCAGGCCTGGATTCATCCACTGAAACAGACCTAGATGGGAGAGCTGGAAACACATTTATTAAAATTATATACTAAAATTTAATACTTAAAAACAATCTATTCTATCAAAATTATGAAACATTTACTCATTTTTAACTTTAAGAAATAAATTATCTTGAGAGGTGCCTGTGGCTCAGTGGGTAGGGCGCCAGCCCCATATACTGAGGGTGGCGGGTTCGAGCCCTTCCCCGGCCAAAATACAACAAAAAAATAGCCAGGCATTATGGCAAGGCGCCTGTAGTCCCAGCTACTCAGGACGCTGAGGCAAGAGAATCGCCTAAACCCAGGAGATAGAAGTTGCTGTGAGCTGTGTGACGCCATGGCACTCTACCAAGGGAGCTAAAGTGAGACTCTATTTCTATAAATAAATAAATAAATGAAACAGATTATCTCATGACATTTGAATGATATTAATCAACTAATTTAAGTAAAATAAAATAACCTATTATTTTACCGTATCTTATATCCAGGATCCTTGATACCTGAAGTACCAAAGAATGTGTTACAACAATAAGCATATGAACAAAGCTTTTGGTCATTAATAACACTATATTGGAAAAGTCAAGATTAATTATAAGTTGGTCAGGCAAGGCACTGGTTCACGCCTGTAATCCTAGCACTCTGGGAGACTAAGGTGGATAGACTTCCTGAGCTCACGAGTTTAAGACCAGCATGAGCAACAGCGAGACCCTGTCTCTAAAAATCAGCCAGGCACTGTGGCAGGCACTTGTAGACCCAGCTACTTGGGAGGCTTAGGCAAGAGATCTTTTGAGCTCAAGAGTTTGAGGTTGCTGAGATGTGACACCACAGCACTCTACTCAGGGTGACAAAGTGAGACGCTATCTCAAAAAAAAAAAAAAAAGTTGCTCACCAAATTTTCCTTTCCTATTTCAATTAAATTTTGCAGGAAAGAATACCTAAGGTTCTCTTTCAAGGAATATGTAAACAGTGAAACAGAAATCAGACACTTTGACTGAGACTCCTAAACTACAAAACTAATATAAAACTTATGGTGTACTTTTTCACTAAAAAATATTTACATATTTAAATACACAAAGAATATAATGAATGTGCAACTATTCTAAAACAGTTCACAGTGAACTGTTGGACAATGTTCATTTTTCTACTAAACTCTGCTAAATGGCCTAAACCAAAAAAAAAAAGCATGAAAAAAAGGAAAGGAAAAAATAAAATGGCATTTCTTTTTAGAAAGAAACAAAATTGAGGATAGTCCTGATGGTGTGTCATTCTAGCTACTCTGAAGACTGAAGAATTGCTTGAGCCCAGGAATTTGAGGCTGCAGCGAGCTATGACTGTACCTGGGAGACAGAATGAGACCCTGCCTCAAAAAATAAATAAATAAAAACAAATTAATTGATTAACTAAAAATAATGAAAAGAAACAAAATTGCTTTTAATTTTTAAACTTCAAAAAATTCCAACAAAGGCTCAGTTCCTATAGCATAATGGTTACAGCGCCAGCCACATATACCGAGGGTAATGGGTTCAAACCTGGCCCTAACCAACTAAACAACTGCAACAAAAAAATAGCTAGGCGTTGTATTGGGCGCCTGTAGTCCCAGCTACTTGGGAGGCTGAGGCAACAGAATCACTTAAGCCCAAGAGTTTGAGGTTGCTGTGAGCTGTGACACCAGAGCTGTGATGCCACGGCACTCTACCGAGGGTGACATAATAAAACTCTATCTCAAAAAAAAAAGCAAAAAATTCCAATGAAGCAAAAAAAACCCAATGTCTTATTTTACCTACCTGTCTTCTGTAAACTTGCTGGGTGAACTAGGTTAGATGGAAATGTTGTCCCTCTTCCTGGCTGATCTTTATGATGATCGAGGAAATCTCCCCACATTGGCTGAAGCTATAAAAGATTTTATTTTAAAGCATATAAATAAAGTGTAGAATTTTAGAAGCAACTTTTCAAGGCTAGAAGAAAAATATAAATAATACTTTACCACAGTAGCACTTAACGGAGATCCTGCTGGGGTATTTGTGTATGTACTAGTTAATGATAGCTCAAGGTCCATGTTTGGGGGATCCCCCAGGGGTGGAAGAGAAGAGAGACTATGGGACATGTCCATATCAGCCATGGAGAAGAAAACTTCTTCTTCTAGAAAGAATTAAACTTTGTCACTTGTATTATAGTCCCATCAATTAAAGTCTTAAAGTGAAATAGTGTGCATTAATGTAATCATCTTCCTTTAGAGTATATGAGATGCAGCGATGCCCCAAATGTCATGTTACTTCCAATGGAGTAATTTCTTTGAATGCAAGATATTAATGGCATAGTAAAAACTCAAATTAACAAAGCTATCCTACTAATAAATATGCTTTGTTTTGCAAATACATGACACACATTATTACATGGTATATTTTTGGATGTCTTATCGCAGTTTGGGAGTTAAAAACCAGACTTTAGAGACGCTGGCACTATGGTCATGGGGGAGGGGATGGCTGTGCTGAGGAGGAACAGGCCGGGTACCAAAGCACAGGATTTCTATAATTAGCCTGATGAATCATTTGATGAAATGGACAGTACACTAGCTGTTCAGCAGTATATTCAACAGAACATAAGAACAAATTGCTCCAATATTGAAAGCCAAGATGAAGGTGTATGGCAGTATGAACATTTGAAGCAGTTCTGCTTTGAGCTAAATGGACTTGCTGTCAAACTTCAGAGTGAATGCCATCCAGGTACTTGTACTCAAATGACAGCAACTGAACAGTGGATTGTTCTTGTGCAGCTCATAAAACTCCAAAAGAGTGTCCTGCTATAGACTATACTAGCCACACACTTGACAGTGTGACAGTGCTGCTTGTCTTCTGAATAGCAATAAATATTTTCCCAGCAGTTTCTTAAACCGCAACCACAGGGGATGGCTCAACAGAATCGTCGGGCAAAGCTAACGAGACCAAGACAGGCATCATCTTTGAAACCACCAAGCAGTTAAACAACAATAACCTGTTCACGACAAGGGATCCTGGCACCTGTATTTCTGCTTAAAGGCATGACGACAGTCTTTGAGACACTGTCCACTGCCCTCCTCATTTTCCAGCAAATGAATAAATTGCTGTTTCCTTTTCCTCAAAAAAAAAAATAAAAAATAAAGGACTTTAAAGTAGTATAAATATATTGCAATCCCTAGTTTTATATGGATACAGTTATTTTTTTAAAACAAAGAAGAAGGTGGCACCTGTGGCTCAAAGGAGTCGGGCACCTGCCCCATATACCAGAGGTGGCGGGTTCAAACCCGGCCCCAGCCAAAAACTGCAAAAAAAAAATCAAGAATCAAATACATTATTTAGAATTCTATTTATGTTTTAGTTCCTTCTTTCTGGAGACTGTTTTATCCTCATCCAAATGCAGTTTATTATGGCCAAAATTTCTTATGAATCCTCTAATTTTAATTCGTTTCAACATTCTACACTTATATTGATTCTTATTATTTAAGGTAGTAGTGCTTACAAATTCTGAAAAACTTATTTTTCTATAAAATTCATATTTTTAAACTGACTTTTATTGGAATAAATCATTCACAAAACAAAACTATCCAATCAAAAAATATATACTATAGCACCTGCTTACTAGTATGCCACTATGATGCTGTGGCTTGATCAATTTATATACTAAAACTTTCTTACAATATGAATCTTTTGCTCTTTTAATGCTAAACTTCTTTTCACAGCAGCCAAAATTCAGTTTAACTTTTCTGTGACAGTAACATATGACCCTGATATCAACTGTGTAAGCTGCTTACCACGACTAGAAGGTGTACGGGCCGTATCCGTCTCATAAAAGCTTTGTTCTGAAGATACACCCACAGAGAGAGAATCTTTTCTCAAATAATATCGGTTTAATTCCATCTGAATTCGATACTCATCTTCCTGCTGCATGGGTCGATTTTTCCTATCTTTATTAACTAACCCTATTTTGCTAGAATTTTCTACAAAAGAAAAGCAAAAGAGTAAATTAAATTTGAAGTTCCTCAAGCATTTTTCCCAAAACCCATTTATCTAATACCAAAAGCAACTTAATACCAGTGCAAGCCACTGTTGTTTGAGTCAGAGATTAAAGCAATGGCTTTAAGCAACCACCCAGGAATCAAAATCTTATCTCTGACAGATATAGTCATTAAAAATATGTTTAAATGTGTTCAAGAATTATATTTTCACAGTTGTATGAAGTACTATTCCTAAGCTCCGAAGTAAATCTGAACAATTTTGACAAGGTTAAGAAAGTGATACAGGGCCTGGCGCGGTGGCTCACACCTGTAATCCCAGCACTGTGGAAGGCTGAGGCAGGTAGATTGCCTGACCTCACAAGTTCAAGATGAGCCTGAGCCAGAGTGAGACCTTGGCTCTAAAAACAGCTGGGGGTTGTGGTGGTGCCTGTAGTCCCAGCTACTTGGGAGATTGAGGCAAGAGAATTCCTTAAGCCCAAGAGTTTAAGGTTGCTGTGAACTGTGATGTCATGGCACTCTACCAAGGGCAACAAAATAAGATTCTCTCTCAAAAAAAAAAAAAAAAGAAGAAGAAGAAAGAAAGGAAAGAATGTGACACAAATAATCTGAATACAAACTTCTGACATGGTAACACAATCCAAAAGACTCAGTCAAATTTAACTATTCTGAATTCATATTTATATCTTTAGTTTCACATTCAAAAATAACAGTCTTTCCTATAAGCACACTACACATTTTAATTTAAAACTTTAAATATTAAAAATGTTAAAGAACAGTTATACTTGCCTGGTCCAGCAATAGCTGCCAACATATCCAAAAGCAAGTGTACCTGTCTTGGTGACAGGAATAGATGAATAGAGTCTATCTGTCCATCAACATCCAACTTAAAAAGAAAAACACTACTCAGGATGAATATTCTTTATAACCTCATCACCATAAATATCAAAGTATTTTAATGCACTGAAATGATTACTAATTCATTAGTCTTCGATTCTTTCCACTAATTCACGCAATCTAAATGAAAAGACGTAAAGATCATCAAACTGCTGTCCTACAGGGGAAAATCCACTTGAGAAATTTCATCTTTGCAGTCCAATGTCACACTTTTTGTCTTTTTAAGCCTTCTAAATATTCAAGGTATTTGAGGAAGGCTTAAGACAGTCTCCAGGAAAGGAAATGAAAGCAGCAATAGTACAGTAGTCACTGACTTTCAAAAGACTAAGCCAACAGCCGATAAAGAGCTTTAAGTCTAAAGACCCATGAATTTACCCTGGATCACAGTAAAAGATGTGCCTCTCCCAGAGATGTACCAACAGCGTGCCTCTCCCGGAGATTTCTGGGTTCTACAAAGCCTGCACTCTGCTGGGGATGGGAGCGGAAGCCACAGTAGAGATGTGGATGGAAGATATACTTATGTACACCTCCCTTCTCTTTTCCAACTCTCTGCCCATTTTTCCTCCTAGAAATAAAAGCTCCATCCCAATCTCTTCCAGATTCCTATAGACTCTAACAAAAGGAATTTCACTACTCTCTATGCTATGTTCTGAAAAGTTGAATAGCCTTGCTTTACTTTTCATTCACTTTCTCTTATTTCTAATATGCTACCTATCACTGACTCCTATTAACACTATGCCATTTGCAATTGAAAAATAGTGTAATTAATAAAGCACATTTATATTTGGAAAACAGCTTCTTCCTCAGGAAAAAAACTCCTTCTGATTTAAAAACAAAAAATAAAATAAATTACCTAGTGATTTGGGGGAATTTCCATGATTCACGAATATAATGCATTCTCTGATATTAATAATCATTATCATCACTTTTGTTTTTGTTTTGGGGTTCCATGCTAAGTGCTTTTATATACAGAGAGTGCCAAAAAAACATACATACATTCTGAGATAGGAAAAAACTGTATTAAAAGTATAATACTCAATATATACCAATAAAAAAGATGAAAACAAGTCACATTCAACTTCTGCAATTATAAGAGGTACTCAAAGAGGTTACATCAGTGTCCAGACACTTCTGATTATGGTGAACTACTGCTTCAATGATGGTGACCAAGTGTCCGCTTGTATAGCTTCGCATGCTATTTCAGTTTCTTCCCAAAGTACTACCAGTGTGCAGGTTTTTCTACAGTATACCACATCCTTTAAGGTCCCCCAAAGGTAGAAGTCAAGAGGTGTTCAGTTAGAAGAATGTGGGGAAAACTCAACCACATCTCTTCATCCTCTCTGTTGTTCTGGCAAATTCTCCTGGAGAAAAGCTCTCTCCTGTCTCAGTCCATCTAATAATCTGGGGATGAAAACTTTCCATTTTGCTGTTTTAAGAATGCATCCTAGCTGGTCCAACTGCAGTGGTGTTTACAACTAATTGATCATAACCAATTACAGATTTCTTTGTTCCTTCTCCACTCCCACAGCTTCACTTGACTAGCCTCAAAAAAAAAAGAATGCATTGTACACTTGTTTTGCTAACTCCTGTCTCCCAAGCACAATGTTTGGTAGACTTCTGTGGCGAGCAAGTGAACTATTTCAACACCATAGCAGATGAAGGACTTACTGCTATGGGAATCCTCCTGAATCTTTCTGTGTACACATCACACACAGCACCATAAATCTCAAACTTATCAAGAATGTGTGCAATTGCTAGGCGTGTTAGAGGTTCTGTTGCATACTCATGCCTCCCTTGTCATCAGACCTTCACAAATCTTCTGAAATTTCAAATACGATTTCAAAATGGTCTTGTGCTGCTCCAACAACTAAGCTTCTGTCATTTTGACTGTTTAGCCTGTAGAACAGTGATGCTAACATTCTTTTAACACCATCTTTTGCGTTAATGTTATACTACACACTGCTACCATAATTAAATTCAACTTTGCAAAGAAATATATAGATAACATCTCTTACGTGTATACATTTTTTTGGCACCCCCCCATATATTTCTTCTAATTCTTATTACTGTTCCTCGTTTACAAATATGAAAACACTCACAAAGATTAAATGACTTGCACACGCCCATGTAACAGACCCAGAGCCGGGTTTTAACTGACCAGGATAAAAATCCCTCACTCCATCCATAGTGTGGCATCCCTGTTCTACCCTCAGATTGCTTGTTTTGTGGGCTCCTTACTGCCTACTGACGTTCCAGGCCATGAAGCACTAAGTAATTAAGGCTGGGAGGAGTGGGAAAATGTGTTTCTGAGCATAGGCCAACCTAAACAATTGTTTTTTAATTTTTTATTGTTGAAATCACAATCTCTGACCTTCATTAAAATAGACAATCAAGTATCATTTCTAATTTATAGAAATTAAAATTTTCATAGAAATATATATTTCATTATTTATACATTCTGAGTTTGGCATACAAAGACCAAAGTACATATTAATTTCTTTTAGAAATATATAAGTACATAATAACTAAAAAACTTTCAACTGAATATAATGTGGTAACTGAAACAAATGTCTCTAAATTCAGTACGAGGAGTCTCCCTATTTTCATATGAATACAATCCCAAAAATATATGCTAAAATTGAATACATGAAACACCAGACTTATGCACTACTCAAGGAACTACTATTCTAAGTAGGAAAATATCATAACATCTTTCTTAACATTTTGAACCTACAGTTGATACACTTAAGTCTAATGAACTTCAGAAAGAGACTAAACGCCGGCTCAAGCCTATAATCATAGCACTCTGGGAGGCCACGGCAGGTGGATTGCTTCAGCTCACGAGTTCGAGACCAGCCTGAGCAAAAGCAAGACCCCTTGTCTCTACTAAAAATAGAAAAACTGAGGTAAGAAGCCCAAGAGTTGGGGGTTGCTATGGAGGTGAGCTACGACACCAGGGCACTCTACCCAAAGCAACAGCTTGAGACTCTGTCTCAAAAAAAAAGAAAAAAAAGAGACTAAAGATGTACCACTTTAAGCACCTCTAATTTACAACATGTTTGTGTATACTGTATTGATGTTATTCTCAATCTTAATATCCAGAACTTTTGTTTTTCCATTTAGCATCATTTACATTAGATAAGAACAAAATGTACTCAAATTATTATACAAAAATTACTATATAGGCAAGGATGGTAATATCTCCAAATATTAACTACTAGCTGCCAATGTAATCATGCGGTATTTCCAGACTCTTGTCATCTAATATACTAACTCTAAAAGTAACATAGCTTATACATTTATTCAAATGTATACATAATGTTTTACTGTAAAAGGCATTTACACAAATCTGTATATCATGTGCAAAAGTTCGAGTTCATATTGATCAATACGAACAACAAACACCTTCAAAGGTCAACTTCTTCCTTTCCAAATTTATTTTTCTTTAAACTTCTTAAGTTATGATGATGAAAGAGATTATTTCAAAAATTCCTCGTTCTCTGAAATAACACCATCCCTAATATAAAAAGAAGGAGTATTTTGTTTCTGAACAGTTAGGCCAGGGGAGTGCAAGTTTAAGACACTGCTCTTTACAAAATCTAAGTTGTAGTAGGGCAAAGGCAGTCCTCACATAGATTTTGCAACTTAAGTACAGAGGCACCAACTGAGTAAAAATGCTAACTCTGAAAAGATTAACAAAATATGTATACCATGGAGTACTACTCAGCCTAAAAAAGGATAATTAATGACTTTTGCAGCAATTTGGATGGAACTGGAGACCATTATCCTAAATGAAAAATCTCAAGAATGAAAAAACAAACACCATATGTACTCGCTATTAAATTCCAACTAACAGAGGGGGTTCACAAATTCACCGAGAAAAGTTAAGTCATTGGAAATCAACACCAGGGAGGGGAAAGAAAAAACTTACCTAACAGGTACAATGAACACTATTCAACTGATGGGCACTCTTATAACCCTGAGTTTTATAGTATATAAAAACTATAAAAACTATCCATGTGACAAAATAAAGAACTTCTACCCCCTCTGAAGTTTGGGGGAAAAAAAATCTAACTCTGAGACAAGAGGTACTCTAGTTACAGGAAAATCTATAGTAATCACCATACATGATTAAAAAATACTTAAACTTTTATTTTGGTTTTTGCTATGAAAAACAAAACAAACACTGACCTTAGCTCCAGGAAGTACTTCATTTTGTTTCAACGTGAGACTCAACTCCAACCTACCAATTAATGCTCCAATCTGCACTGGGTCAGAGGGTGCAATCTCTGGTAAATTTCTAGTTAGTTGTGGGTGTGGCTCATAAATAATTTTGGGATTCCAGCTAGGTGACAGCTTTGGTTCCGTTTCCTACAATAATACAATAAATTTTTTTAAAAATTTAAAATACTTTAGTATAAATAAATTAAAAAAAAAATGTCAACTTAAGAACAAAATACTTGACATGCAAACCCATATTTTACATATTATGTTGCAATGGATAAAGTTAATAAAAGCAAATCATGAAAAAGGACTTTAAAAAGCATAATATCTATTTAAACTAAATGATAAGAAAATCTAATAAACCCAATATAAGTTTTAAAAACCTGATTTGTGAAATAACATAAAAGAGGTGTAGCTCAGTGGTTAGGGTGCCGGCCACATACACCAGGGCTGGTGAATTCGAACCCAGCACAGGCCTGCTAAAGAAGACAAATACAACAACAAAGAAAAAATAGCTGGGCGTTGTGGTGGGCACCAGTAGTCTCAGCTACTTAGGAGGTCGATGCAAGAGAATCACTTAAGCCCCAGAGTTTGAGGCTGCTGTGAGCTGTGATGCCATAGCACTCTACTGAGGGCAACATTAATGAGATTCTGTCTCAAAAAAAAAAAAAAGAAGGAAAAAAATAGTATAGAAGATAAATTATGGAATGAGTGATTTATAAAAGAACTCTGGTTTTAGAAAGGAGTAACAAAGTCCTTTAATTATTATAAAGCTTTTTCAAGATATGATTTGTGAATAAAGCTTCAAAAATATGTTCACTATGGAAAGGACATACATATAAACACCTTCTTCTGTTTTTATCCTAAAATATTATGTGTTAATACAGGCTGAGCATGCTGAACCCAAAATGCTCCAAAATTCAAAACTTTTTTTTTTTTTTTTTTGAGACAGAACCTCAAGCTGTCACCCTGGGTGGAGTGCCATGGCATCACAGCTCACAGCAACCTCCAATTCCTGGGCTCAAGTGAGTCTCTTGCCTCCGCCTCCCAAGTAGCTGGGACCACAGGTGCCCACCATTTTTTGGTTGCAGCCATCATTGTTGTTTGGGGGGCTCGGGCTGGATTCGAACCTGCC
The DNA here is from genome assembly GCA_963573935.1 of Arctocebus calabarensis. Classification (NCBI taxonomy): domain Eukaryota; kingdom Metazoa; phylum Chordata; class Mammalia; order Primates; family Lorisidae; genus Arctocebus; species Arctocebus calabarensis. The sequence goes on along the minus strand of CAUYON010123783.1, from coordinate 8,389 downwards.
AGCTGTACCAGGTGCCAGGTGTACGTGGCTGGCACCTTAGCCCGTTGAACCACAGGTGCCGAGCCCAAAATCCAAAACTTTTGAGTGCCAACATGACAGACATCTCAAGTGGAAAATTCCACACCTGACCTCATGAGATGAGTAGCAGCCAAAATGCTGTCAAAACTTTATTTCATGCACAAAATTATTTAAAATGCTATATAAAATTACTTTCAGGGTATATGTATAAAGTATATATGAAACAGAAATAAATTTTATGTTTTGACTTGGGTACAATGCCCCATTATGTCTACAAAAATAATTCAAAAATCCAAAATTTCTGAACTTAGGTCCCAAGCATTTTCAGGTAAGAGATACTCATTTTCACCCAAAACACAGTATCCAGTATTTCTCTATCAAATTAATATACCGCACAATGGTAGAAGATGCATTAATTATGTGTATTTTTTTAAATCTCTAAAACATATATCTTCTTTACTAAATATTTTTGCTAACCCCCAAAAGACATAAAGATTCATTAACACATATAGCCTAGCAAAATTTAATAGCCCTCATTTAATCTTTTTAAACTCCACAATTATGTTTTGGGGGTTTTCGTTTTGTTTTTCTCACCACTGGTGCAGTTGAACACACTGGAGAAGATTTTGCTGATGCAGAAAACTCATCCCAGAAAAGAGACACTCCAGAGAGCTGAAGTAACTTGTGAGCAAAAGCTGTGGGCTGATGTACATTAATTCCTGAGGATTCATCAGCAGTTTCATCACAGTATACAGTTCTGAAATTTAGAAACAAAAGAGCATTTACATAAAGCTTCTAGAAAAATTGGTTTTCAGTATGAAATGTGCACAGCTTTTTTAAGTTAAAAGGATTTTTCAAGTGCTAGAATGTCTTAGAATATACCTATAGTGTGGTCAGCATCATTGTGCTTTACTACAATTAAGTATTCTCATGAAGAGACCTTAACATCAAGAAAGATAACTTCAGGACCGCCTGTGCCTCAAAGGAGTAGGGTGCTGGCCCCATATGCCAGAGGTGGCAGGTTTAAACCCAGCCCCGGCCAAAAAACTAAAAAAAAAAAAAAAAAAAGAAAGAAAGATAATTTCATGAAGCTTAAACTTGGGGAAAAAAAAATTAATAACTTCCTAAAGTTAGCGTTAAGAAAAACAATCATTTTACTTCTCCACTAAATATTTCTTAGTAAACAGTACGAGTGAATTTGGCTCCAGGTCACAAGCCTAACATGAATGACATTTCTTTAATTCTTATGTGTAACTAATCTCAAATTTAAACAAAATATAGAATGTGGTCTTGGACAAAGTTCTACAGATGAAAGAATGTGGTAGCCGCGTGCAGGGGCTCATGCCTGTAATCTTAGCACTCTAACAGGCCAAAGTGGGTGGATCTCTTGTGCTCAGGAGTTCTAGATCAGCTTGAGCAAAAATGAAACCCAGTCTCTAATAAAAATAGAAAAATTAGCCTGGTGTGGTGGTAGATGCCTGTCAGCCCAGCTATTCAGAAGGCTGAGGCTGGAGGCTCACTTGAACTCATGACTTTGAGGTTGCTGTGAGCTAGGCTGGTATATTCTCTAGCCTGGGTAACAGAGTGAGACTAATAAAACAATGGAATGGAATGGAACTAAATTGAAATTAAAATAAAAGAATAACCATAAAAAACTCATTTAAAAAAAAGAAAGAAGGGCTTGGCACCTGTAGCTCAGCGGCTTGGGTGCCAGCCACATACAGTGGAGTTGGCAGGTTCAAATCCAGCCCGGGCCTGCCAAACAATAATGACAACTACGACAAAAAAAAAAAAAAAGCCAGCCATTGTGGCAGGTGCCTGTAGTCTCAGCTACTTAGGAGGCTAAGGCAAAAGAATCACTTAAACCCAAGTTTGAGGTTGCTGTGAGCTGTGACATCATGACACTCTACTGAGGGTGACATAGTAATACTCTGTCTCAAAAAAAAAAAAAAGGAAAAGAATGTGGTTCTAAATGCATGACATTTTAGATACTTTTTTAATATATTGTTTAAGGTAATACACTCTAACTCAAAGATCTGTTAATAGTAACTATTTCACTAATAGGTATGTTTTGTGAAAGACAGAAACTATAACTTGTCTGCTTAAAATTCCATAAAGGCCCCCAACGGATACATAAACAAAGTGTCTTTCGTGCTCATTCAGTAGTACATACTTCATCCTACTCATTTCTGTTGGCAGAAAGCATTTCTGTTGGCACATAGCACCAACATACACATGAACAGTTGCTACCTCAAATCAACACCCAGGTGTGTATGCATGTAAATTTATCCCTGTTATAGACTTATTTATAGGGGCTCCAGGTAGGCATACAAAGAAAATTAAAAGCAGTATGTTACCGTTTAAGTAAATCACTATTGTATATATTGACTTTAAAACAAGCCTCTCAAAATCCTCCCAAGAAATAGTGGCCTTGGTGGCACCTGTTGCTCAATTAGTAGGGCGCTGGCCACATACGCTGAGACTGGTGGGCTTGAACCTGGCCTGGGCCAGCTAAAACAACAATGACAAATGCAACAACAACAACAACAACAAAAATAGCCAGGTATTGTGACAGGTACCTGTAGTCTCAGCTACTTGGGAGGCTGAGGCAAGGGAATCACTTAAGCTCAAGAGTTTGAGGTTGCTGTGAGCTGTGATGCCACAGCATCTACCCAGGGCAATAGCTTGAGACTTTGTCTAAATAAATAAATAAATAAGAAAGAAAAAGAAATAGTGGCCTTCCAGGGATGCAGGGGTGGGGAATCTGCAGCCTTCTCACTTCAAGCTTGTTCAAGAGTGGTGTCACAGCAACCTCAAACTCTCAGACTTAACCAATTCTCTTGCCTCAGCCTCCTAAGTATGTACCACAATAAGGCGCTTACCACAAGATTGTTATTTTTTGAGTAACAAGCACCAAAGGAGGCAAGAAAAGCGTCACCAGTTCTCTACCACACCCCTTATAATAACATGATTTGTTCTGTAAATCTGGATACAAAAGGCCAAACTTAAGGAATAGGAAAGACACTTGTTTCCTTAAGGCCAGGGATTCCCCATCCCTGCAAGGGAGGCAAGTGAGAGCAAAGCAAGTCTTTCACATTAATGGAAAGACTAAATATTGCATTGTTTTCACATGAAAAAAATGAAAACTCTCCCACAAGTGTGCTTTATATTTAGCAGCCAAATACATATTATTTTAATTTGATAGTAACCAAAACAGAATTGCTTGCTTTGAATTCAACATAGGATTACATACAACTATACCCCAATTGTACTTGAAGTTTTTAATAATCAGATTAGAATATAACTTGGAGAGTAGCACTCTACTTTAAAATTATGCAGTATTTTAATTTAATATCATTGCCTCTAATCTCCAAAGGCACCCCAAAATTTAATGTGAGAGTTACAGCAGGGTCATTTGTTTTCAGATGTAAGAATTCTTACCTTTCTTTTTTTTGTGTGTGTGTGTGTAGAGACAGAGTCTCACTTTATCGCCCTCGGTAGAGTTCTGTGGCGTCACACAGCTCACAGCCACCTCCAACTCCTGGGCTTAGGCGATTCTCTTGTCTCAGCCTACTGAGTAGCTGGGACTAGAGGCACCTGCCACAACGCCCAGCTATTTTTCTGTTTTGCAGTTCGGCGGAGGCCGGGTTTGAACCCGCCACCTTCGGTATATGGGACTAGCACCCTACTCAATGAGCCACGGGTGCCGCCCTCTTCTTACCTTTCTATTCGAATTTCAAGTGCTGTTCCAGTTTTGGAATTTTCTGGCACATGTTCAATTCTCAAAACAGTGTCTATAAAAGTGACTTTTACTCTTCTTAGTACTATAGTAAACAAATAATTGTCAATGTAAGAGATCATATGTATAATAAATAAAACTAAATAAAAACTTCATTAAAAGGCATAAATATTAATTTGAGAGACTTACAAAACAAAGAAGCTGAATTTCTTTCCCTTCAAATCTCTAAATCCCAGAATTGTAATAAATATTTTGCCTTACTGAGCATTTACCCATATTACATCCCAACAGACAGATACCTGGCACTAACACTATCTTTTGGATTATAATCCTTGTATTAAAAGTACAAAAGAAACAGCAGACAACCTTAAAACAATATTTTAAATAACCTCAATTCTGAAATTCTTAAATTACAACAGTAATTCTTTTCAAAAGCACTCCAATGATATGCCTTATACAAGGTTCATTAAATAAAGGTACAGAATTACTAAATGAAGTCGGAAATTTCAAAAATGCTTAATAATGCCAACCTGTTTCAATGGTTTCTGCAAATTTTTCAAGTCCTTCAAAAGGCTGGGATCCCTCTCCTTGTTCATCTGTGAGTTTCTGGCTAAGACATTCTTTTGCCAGTTGCATGCTGCTAGTCATAAAACTTGACCAATACATAGGCTCAGAACCAGTTGCTGCAGAAAATATAAATTAATCCTAAATTTCCGAGAGTTACAATAACACTATTTCTTTTTTTTTTTTTTTTGGAGACAGAGTCTCAAGCTGTCACCCTGGGTAAAGTGCTGTGGCGTTGCTGCTCACAGCAACCTCAAACTCTTGGGCTTAAGTGATTCTCTTGCCTTAGCCTCCCAAGTAGCTGAGACTACAGGCGCTGGCCACAACTCCCAGCTATTTTTGGTTATAGTTGCCATTGTTGTTTGGCAGACCTGGGCTGGATTGGAACCTGCCATCTCCAGTGAGCTATAGGTGCTGCCAACACTATTTGTTTTTTAAAAAACCCATTTCAAACAGCTTCTTTTGGGGAGGGGGGGAGGTAGAGGATCACTTTGTTGCCCAAGCTAGAGTGCCAAGGCATCAGCCTAGCTCACAGAAACCTCAAAATTCCTGATCCTCCTGCCTCAGCCTACCAAGTAGCTGAAACTACAGGTGCCTGCCATAATAACCGGCTAGTTTTCTATTTTTAGTAGCGATGGGGTTTCACTCTTGTTCAGCCTGGTCTCCAATTCCTGAGCTCACGGGATCCTCCCATCTTGGCCTCCTCACGAGCATTACACGCGTGAGCCACCACGCCCAGCCTCAGAGATCAATTCTTAATTCCCTATGAGAATTGTAATATCATGGTGTTACCAGCCAGGCAAAACGAAATTCTTAAAATTATTTTTTTGTTGTTTTTTTAGACATTGTCTGACTGTCACCCTCGGGACAGTGCCATGGCGTCACAGCTCACAGCAATCTCAAACTCTTGGGCTCAAGCAGTTCTCTCACCTCAGCCTGCCTTGGAACTGGGAATATAGGCTGCCAATCACAATGCCTGGCTATTTTTAGAGATAGGGATCTCACTCTTGCTCATTCTGATCTCGAACTCCTGAGCTTGGGCAATCCATCTGCTCACCCTCCCTGAGTGTTAGGATTACAGGCAAGAGCCACTGCGCCTGCCCTTTAAAATTACTCTTGAGGCTCAGCGCCTGTGGCTCAATGGGCTAAGGCACCAGCCACACACACCTGAGCTGGTGGGTTCAAATCCAGCCCGGGCCCACCAAACAACAATGACAGCTGCAACCAAAAAATGTCCAGGAGTTGTGGTGGGTGCCTATAGTCCCAGCTACTTGGGAGGCAAGGGCAAGAGACTTGCTTGAGCCCAGGAATCGGAGGTTGCAGTGAGCTGTGATGCTATAGCACTCTATCTAGGGTGTCCGCTTGAGGCTCTGTCTCAAAAAAAAAAAAGAAAATTAAAAAAATAATAATAATAAATAAATTACTCTTGAGATTTAAAAATTACCTTATAATAGAGAAGGAAAAAAAAAGAAAAAACACAGAAAGAAGTCCCGAGACTTGTGTTTTCATTATATGTTATATTTTTACCAGATATTAATTCATGTATTTATTCAACAACTCTTTAGTGAGAATCCTAAGATTAACAAACTTTTTCTGTAAAGGATCAGACAGTAAATAATTTAGACTTTGCAGGTCATATGATATGTATCACAACTACCCAACTGTCACACACTAATGCAAAAGCAACAATAGAAAAGTAAATAAGCATGGCTGTGTTCCAACAAACTTTCATTTACAGAAACAGGTGTCAGGTCAGGCCCAATTCTGCCTGCAGGCCATAGTCTGCTAAACTTGCTGTAGGGGAGAGAAAAACAATTATGAATTCTTCCCTCAGAGAACTTAGAATATAGTGGAAAAAAAAAGATATGATTAAGTGAGCTTTCTTACCATGATGAAAGCTAAGGGGTTAATCCTAAACTGAGGGACTTTAGATGATCTGGGCTATGGAAATCATCATAAATGCAGGTAAAATAGAAGAGTATCACTGGAGAAGAAAACACATGAACTGTCAAAAATCATTTCCATATTTTCCCACGAGAAAATTCTACCACACCTCCTTACATTATTCAAAACAAACTGACAGAAATGACTAGAATTACTGCCTTCTGAAATGGAATTTAAAAGCCCTTCTAGGTGGCGCTCATAGCCAGGTGGGTAAGGCACCAGCCGGCCACATACACCAAGGCTGGTAGGTTCAAACCCAGCCTAGGCCAGCGAAAACACAATGGCAACTACAAAAGAAAAAAACAATAAAAAGCCTTTCTAATGAAATATTTTAAAAGATTTTATAAGATTTTAAATGTAAGGGAAAAATATTTAAAACTGTGACTCTTTGTCTATTCATCATGGTTAAAATATAGGATATTTTTATAAATTTAATACCAGATTGTTAAAGGGGATTTCCATACATACATTACCAATTATCAAAATATAGGTCACTATAATTCTACTAAGCATAAATTAAACTTTAGTTTGGTCAGCACTTGGGATTATAATTCTGTCATTTCACACATAACCTAGATGTATTAATTCTATCATCTTTTCTATATTTTTAAGTATGCATTCTACTACAAAGAAGAGCATTCCTTTCCCTGTCCCTCTCATATACTTACTTATTTGTATCAGTATGTACTTAGGTTTTATATTTAGTGCATTATAATCCGCTATTGTCAGTATTCTTTTTAATACTCAGGTTGTCCCAGATTTGGCCAGTGGAAGTCCCTTAAAGCCCAATCATATAACATTTTAACATTTTTCATCAATCTACTAATACTCTTCTTCCTTGCTTTCTCACAAAAAACTTTTTAGAACACAAATCACTTTAGATAACTGGTGACAATAATTACATAAATCAAATCATCTGATTACTCAAGTTTCTATGAATAAAACAGGAATATAAGCAACTCCAAAGACAGAATGACATCCTTCATAGTCTTAGTATTTTATCAACTGAAAATCTTATAAATACAAAACAATGAATAAAACATTGAATTTAATGCAATCACATAACTTTCCTAATCTCTAAAGGATAAAAATAGAAACAAATAAAACAGAGACATATAACACACCTACCTAGTCGAGGTCTAGGTCGAAAGACCATTTCTAACCCTCTCACTTCCAGTGCACAATTATCCTGTAGCAAAGAGCCCCATGGAACTGACAGAGAAATTGACTGAATGAACCCTTCAGTGACTTCTAAAGGTGCATCTGCTGACTCCAGGATTTCATTGAGACACTGAAGAGAAGAAAACCAAGTTAATTATGCAATCATAAAAACAAGAACATGAAATTGTTAAATACGTCAATTATGCCCACACTTGTCAGGCACTAGAGAGAAACAAAGCAGAAACCAAGACAGATGATTCCCAATCCTTACTAAGATTACCAGATAGTACACCATGAAAGAGACACATAAAGTGTGATGAGTTGTATAACCGAGGGAATACACTGTGCCTTTTAAGCACATAATGGAACCTAACTTGGGGGATTCAAGGCAGGCCAATTGAGAGAATGCTATTTTAAACTGACAGACTGGTCCAGGCAGAGACAATAGCATGTGGAAGCATTCAAAGAAAGCAGAAGTCAGAGAAATACAAACATACAATTTGATACACAAGAACATTTGCAAAAGAAAAGTTGTTTTAGGCTTTAGTGTACCAGAGCAAAGAGCCAGAGAAAAAGCTACACGGATACGGGAGAGTAGGATCCAAAGAGCTCTGTAATAGATGTTAAAGCTGCGGTCCCCGATGGCGATGGGCAGCGGTGGCGCGACGGCGGTGGAGGCGGATGTGCGGTCCTGGAGCAAGAGGACTCCGTACTGTTCTGGCGAGGTACAGGCCAGAGTGATGATTCTGACATTTAGGATGATACGGCATTGATAAAAGCTTATTGTAAAGCTGTGGCTTCATTTAAGCATGCTCTAAAGAATGGTGACATTTGTGAAACTTCAGATAAACCAAAAGGCACACCTAGAAGAAAACCTGCCAAGAAGAATAAAAGCCAAAAAAAGAATACTGCAACACCCTTGAAACAGTGGAAAGTTGGTGACAAATGTTCTGCCATTTGGTC
>CAUYON010123782.1:0-29484 GCA_963573935.1 Arctocebus calabarensis | reverse complement strand
TGGCTGAGTAATATTCCACAGTATACATATACCATAGCTTACCAATCCACTCCTGGGGTGAGGGACATTTAGACTTTTTCCACACTTTAGCAATTGTAAATTGGGCTGCGATAAACAGCCTAGTACAAGTGTCCTTACAATAAAAGTTTTTTTTTCTTCTGGATAGATGCCCAGCAATGGGATAGCAGGATCAAATAGGAGGTCTAGGTTGAGTACTTTGAGCTTTTTCCATACTTCCTTCCAAAAAGGTTGTATTAGTTTGCAGTCCTACCAACAGTATAAAAGTGTTCCTTTCTCCCCACATCCGTGCCAGCATCTGCAATCTTGAGATTTTTGTGATATAGGCCATTCTCACTGGAGTTAGATGGTATCTCAGGGTGGTTTTAATTTGCATTTCTCTAATAATTAAGGATGATGAACATTTTTTCAAGTGCTTACTGGCCATTTGTCTATCAGCTTTAGAGAAGATTCTATTCATCTCTCTTCCCCATTGATATATGGGATTGTTGGTTTTTTCCTTCAAACAGGGGATTTTAATACCCCTCTCTCAGAGCTGGACAGATCCTCTAAACAGAAATTAAATAAAGATATTAGAGATTTAAATAAGACTTTAGAACAACTGTGCTTGATAGTTGTATATAGAATGCTCCATCCCAAAGATATAGAATATACATTCTTCTCATCATCCCATGGAACATTCTCCAAACTTGACCATATCCTAGGACCAAAAACAAACCTCAGCAGGATCAAAAGAATGGAAATTCAACCTTGCATCTCTTCAGACCACAAGGCACTAAAAGTGAAACTCAACTCCAACAAAAATGCTCAACCTCACACAAAGGCATGGAAGTTAAACAACCTTATGCTGAATGACACTTGGGTGCAGCAAGAAATAAAAAAGGAAATCATTAATTTCCTTGAGTATAACAACAATGAAGACACAAATTACCAAAACCTATGGGATACCGCAAAAGCAGTCCTGAGAGGAAAATTTATTGCTTTAGAAGCCTATATTCAAAAAACAGAAAGAGAGCATATCGACAAACTCACAAGCCATCTAATGGAATTGGAAAAAGAAGAGCAATCTAAGCCTAAACCCAGCAGAAGAAAAGAAATATCCAAAATTAAATCAGAGACCAATGATATTGAAAACAAAAGAATCTTTCAGAAAATTAATGAAACAAGGAGTTGGTTTTTTGAAAAAAAAATAAAATAGAAGCTTTATAATTTAATCAAGTCCTATTTATCCATTTTTGTTGTTGCTGTAATTGCCTTTGGGGTGTTAGTCCTAAGTTATTTGCCTACACCAATGTCTAGAAGATTTTTGTTCTATATTTTCTTCTAGAGTTTTTATGGCTTCATGCCTTACATTTAAGTCTTTTATCTATCTTGAATTAATTTTTGTAAGTGATGACAGATAAGGTTCTTGTTTCCTTCTTCTGGATGTCGCTATCCAATTTTCTAAGCAACATTTATTAAATAGAACTTCTTTTCCTCAGTGTATGTTGTTGTCTGCTTTGTTGAATATCAGTTGGCTGTAGGTAGATAGTTTCATATGTGGGCTCTCTGTTCCATTGGTCTGTGTCCATTTTTGTACCAATACCATGCTGTTTTGGTTACTATAGCCTTGTAGTATAGTTTGAAGTTAGATATTGTCATGCCTCTAGATTTGTTCTTTTTGCTTAAGATTGCTTTGGCTATTGGGGATCCTTTCTGGTTCCAAATGGGCAGTATGGACATTTTAACATTGTTAATGCACTGAGCCATGAACATGGTGTGTTTTTCCACGTGTTTGTGCCATCTCTGATTTCTTTCTTTAGTGTTTTGTAGTTCTCCTGGTAGAGATCTCTTACCTCCCTGATTAAGAATATTCCTATTTTATTTTCTTTGTAGCTATTGTTAATGGTATTGAGTCTTCCATTCGAATCTTGGCTTGACTGTTATTGGTATATAGGATTACTACTGATTTGTAGTAAAACCATAAAACCTGAGATTTTGCTGAACTTATTTATCAATACCAGGAGTCACTCGGTAGAGTCTGTATAATTTTTTTTATACACAAGATCATATTAACAGCAAAAAAAAAAAAAATAGTGTAACCTCCTTTCCCCCCATTTAGATATTCTTTATTTTTTTCTCTTGACTGATTAGTCTGGCTATAACTTTTACTACTATGTTGAATAGAAGTGGCAACAGTGGGCACCTTTGTCTTGTTTCAGTTCTTAGAGGGAATGCTTTCAACTTTTCCCCATTCAGTATGATGTTGGCTGTCAGTTTGTCATTTGTGGCTTTTATAATTTTGAGATCTGTTCCTTATATGCCTATTTGTTGAGGGTTTTTGTCATGAAAGCATGCTGGATTTTGTCAAATGCTTTTTCTGCACCTATTGAGATGATCATATGTTATTTGCTTTTGCTTCTATTTATGTGATGAATTCTGTTTTTTGATTTATGTATGTAGAACCACTCTTGCATCCCTGGGATGAACCTTATTTGGTTATGGTGGATTATTTTTTGATTGTTTTCAAATTCAGTTTGTTAGTTTTTTTGTTTGTTTGTTTTTGGAGACAGAGCCTCAAGCTGTCATCTTGGATGGAGTGCTGTGGCATCACAGCTCACAGCAACCTACAATTCCTGGGCTTGAGCGAGTCTCTTGCCTCAGCCTCTCAAGTAGCTGGGACTACAGGTGCCCGCCACGATGCCCGGCCATTTTTTTTTTTTGGTTGAAACCATCATTGTTGTTTGGCGGGCCTGGGCTGGATACGAACCCGCCAGCTCAGGTGTACGTGGCTGGCGCCTTAGCCTGTTGAGCCACAGGTGCTGAGCCAGTTTGTTAATATTTTATCGAGGATTATTGCATCTGTATTCATGAAGGGATATTGGTATGTAGTTTACCTTTTTTGTTGTGTCCTTTCTTGGCTTTGGTATCAGGTGATATTGGGTTTATAGAATAAGTTGGATTCTCTCTTTTTTCAGTGTTATGGAATAGTTTCTCCAATATGGGTACTACTTCTTCTTTGTAGTTCCGATAGAACTTTGCGTGAATCCACCTGGTCTGGGGCCATTTTTTGTTGAAAGTTTTTTTTTTATTATTGCTTTGAACCCACTGGTCATTATTGGTCTGTTAAGGAATTCTATTTCTTCCTGACTAAGTCTTGGGAAGTTATGTGTTTTCAGGAATTTGTGCATTTCCTCTATATTTTCTAGTTTTTGTACATCGAGATTGTTGTAATATGGATAGATTCACTTTTCTCATAGGTAAAATTGGGATAAAGAGTTATTATAAAGATTGAGAGTTCATTACAGTGTCTGGCACAAAGTAAGAGGTAGTGATTATTTTTATCCAGCAATGATGCATTCAGTTTATGGAGAGAAAGATGATACTATTAAGTGTGAGTTCCTCAAACTTGCCCTGAGTATAAAAATCTCTGTATTTTTATAATTTAAATTTTCACATAAGAGAATGAAGACATTTTCAATACATTGTGAAGTTAGTGAAAAATTGAACTATTTTTTGTGGTTAGTTTTATCCTCTTGCTCACATCATTTACTTTGTATACATTAAGAATTCATATCCCAGACTCAGGCAAATAACACACAGAGTCACATGAGGTGGCATATTACTCTCCTGTGGAGGTTTCCACCCTTACTCTCTGCACATATCTCAGACAGGAGAAGTTTAAATACCATCCTCTCTTTTTTTTGAGACAAAGTCTCACTATGTCACCCTCAGTAGGGCTGAGCAGCTCACAGCAACCTCAAACTCTTGGGCTGAAGCAATTCTCTTGCTTCAGCCTCCCAAAGTGCCCACAACAATGCCCAGCTATATTTTTGTTACAGTTGTCAATGTTGTTTAGCAGGCCCGGTCCATGATCAAACCTGCCTGTCTCAGTGTATGTGGCTGGTGTTCTAACTACTCTACAGGTGCTGAGCCTAAATACCATCCTCTTAACCACAGTTGTGGTGTGGTGACTGGAATGATCTTTTAAAACTAGGCTCATTCTTTGTTCTGTTTCCTTCAAGTAAAAAGGCAGGTTTTATTAAATCTCAGTAAAAAATGTTTGATTCTCTTCTAACAGATAATGAGCATTCATTTTCATAACTGTGTACCCAGTACTGACTTCTTAGACATATACACCTTCACAAGTAGCATATCACACATTAAAATTATTATAAAAACTGTACCTAGTGCCATCTGTGAAGAAGATAACTCTATGTTGGCTTTAGAAAAAAGAAAAGAGTAGGGGGCAGGTTTAATATGAAAGAAGAAAGGTAAACCAGAGCTTATGTTCTTCAGGGAAAACCTTGGGTGGAAGAGAATCAGCCCTAACTAGGGCCTGCATTTGGAGTAATGGATCTAGCTTAGAATATCTGGTGGTGTTCTATCATGAAAATATTTGCCTGAAGATATCCTAGGTGGAGTCAAAGCTTTTTAACACTGAGTGGGATTTTTTTAGAAGATTTTGGAGATGTTCCTTGGTTTGAGAGGTTTATTCTTTAGTTAAATAGAGCAAAGTGCATTGATAAGAGTTTGTCCCAAGGAAAGTACTTTTCTATTTCCCTGTTATTCTAAAATAAGGAAAACTGTTTTAATGCATCACATCACTGACCTGACCAAAAATATTTCTAGAATTTTCAGAGGCTGTAGGTGATCCACCACCTTCAAAGTTATCTGGAGCCAGTTTATGTACAAATCCCAATTGATCATAGTATAATGTGAAAACATCATCAGTAATACTTCCAGTTATAGTGTATCTTCCTAATCCTATTAGGAAATAAACAGAAGTCTTTTGATTATGATATACTACTATTAGAGAACTTTTAATATCATTCCTTATAAAAACTTCTTCATTTGATTTAAGGGGTGGAAGTCAGGCTGTGAGACTCTTGAATTAGAAAATACATAGACCCCCAGAAAGTCTTTTCTAAGCTCCACATCGCTGTAGAACCTGTTCCCTGAAATAGAGGAAGACAGAAGAGAGAGGTTGTTAGATTACAAGATCTAGAGGAAAAGAGGTTAGCTCCCTCTGGTGGTGATTTCTCTTTCTAATACCAGCAAGTCAGGTTACTGGATAGGTTGGAGGCGGTGAGAAAATGACCCCCGGGTTGGCAAGGGCAATTATCAGTAGAGGCTGCTGAGTTATTAATTATAAACCAAACTTCTCTCATGTCTTAGGGCTCCTCATGGAGAGGGACTGTCAGTAATCTGGTAGTACAGCAGCATTCCTTTAGCCAAACAGATGCTGATCCAGAGAAAGAGAGAGTCCCCACTCCTGAATGGAGCTTCAGTGAAAGCTCCTGGCTCAGGGTGAGGGGCTTGTTTCTGCACACCACTCTTCCCTCTCCCACACTCCCATTCAATCCCATTCAGTTATCTTGGGTTCTTCTGGTTCATTCTCCTGTCCCTGACCCCTAAATGTGCAATGCCCTAGGACTCAGTTTTTAGATTTCTTCTCTCACTATCTTTGAAAAGCTTGTCCAGTTTTAGGATTTTAAGTACATTTTTATTTAGATGATTGCCAAATTTAAATCTCTCATCTGGTTCTCCTTCCGGAAGCCTCAACTGCCTCCTACCAGGTTCAGATCAACATCAGTTAAGCATCTCAAACTAAACTCATCCTAAACTGAGCTCCTAATCTTCATACAACCACCCCATCCTCAGCCTTCCTCACCTTTGTTAATGGCAATAGCATTATTCCTGTTGCTTAGTCCAGAAAGTGTCATTCTTAATTCTTCTCTTCCAGGCTGGGTGCAGTGGCTCACACCTGAATCCTAGCACTCTGGGAGGCAAGGTGGGTGGATTTCTTGAGCTTGGGACTTTGAGACCAGCCTGACAAGAGTAAGACCCCATCTCTAAAACCAATTAGGTGTTGTGGTGGGCACCTATAGTCCCAGGTATGTGGGAGGCTGAGGAAAGAGGCCAGAAGAGAGTCGCTGGTAGCTACATGAGGGAAAAATAAACCTCACTTCATAATATATATAAAATTAGAGATTTTACATTGACCTATACATGAAATCTAAAATAATCAGTCTACTACAAGAAAACAGAAGAATATCTTTATAACTTTGGAACAGGCAAATATTCTCAAACAGAATACAAAAAGCAAAAAGTACCAACCATAAAATAAAAGGTTAATAAATTTAAATAATTTTAATTAAAAACTAAACCTAAAATTAAGCATTTTTGATCAAAGAAGAGGGTAAAAACAACAAGCCAATAACTGAGAGAAGATACTTTTAAGTCTTCTTTCTTTTTTTTTATAATTAATTAATTAATTAATTTATTTGGAAGATGAATGAATGTATCAATGAACGAACACAGTCCCCTCCAGGCAAAGTGAATGAATGCATCAATGAATGGACACAGTCCATTCATGGAATTGAGGCCTAGGAAATTCACATGAAATTGACCTAGGCATAGGGAATGGGGATTCCACGCTTAGTCCCACGTGCAAAGTGAAGGAGACACTGAGGTACAGGTGACTCCTCAGCAGTTGTCTGGCCTTTTTGGCTATTGGAGCCTCCGGTGGGGGGTAAAGTCTTATTTCTAACAAACAACTCATCCATAGTACATTAAAAACTCTCAGAGTTTAGCCAGACATGGTGGTTCATGCCTGTAACTCTAGTGCTCTCAGAGGCTGAGGCAGGAGGATCACTTGGGCTCAGGAGTTCAAGATGAGCCTGAAAAAGAGCAAAACCCATCCCTACTAAATATAGAAAAATTAGCTCTGCATTGTGGCTAACACCTGTAGTCTCAGCTACACTCAGGCTGAGGCAGAAGGATCACTTAAATCCTGGAGTTTGAAGATGCTGTGAACTAGGCTGATGCCACAACATTCTAACCTGGAGCAACAAAGTTAGACTTTGTCCTAAAAAAAAGAGAGAGAGAGAGAAAAGGAAAGAAAAGCTCATAGACATTAATTTTAAAAGTCAATCTAATCAAAACTTGATTAAAAGACTTGAAAAGACTATTTAAATAAAAGATAGAAAGTGAACATATGAAAATGTGCTCAACATGTTTACTTATTCAAACAAATCTTCAATGACATACCATTGCACATTCACTATAAAGGATTACATTTAAACAAGTAATAATACTAAGTGTTGGCAAGAGTGGAGGTAAACAGGAACTCCCTTATATTGCTGGTGAAAGAGCAAATTAATGCAATTGCTTTGGAATAAGGCAGCATTACTTAACATTGTTTTCCACAAAGAACTGAACAAACCATATACTTTATGGTGCAATAATTCCATCCCTAAGTGTACATCTAACAGAAAAGAAAGATTATGTCCAGAAAAAGACTTATATAAAAGTGGTCATCACTGTCTTATTTTTAATAAGCCCCAAATGGTAATAATATAGAATATTCATACATCAGAAGATTACATGGAGTTTGGAAAAGAATAAATTACTAATATATGGTACATTATGGAGAAATCTTGTAGTCATAATGCTGACTGAAAAAGTCAGACACTAAAGAATACGTAGTGCATAATTCCATTTATATGAACCTCAAGACTAGGTCAAACTAATCTAGATAGAATTCAAAATAATGACTATTCTTAGAGGTGCACAAACAATAAAATGGCATGAGAGAGCTTTCTAGAGTAGTAGAAATGCTTCATGTCTTGCTCTACGTTCCAATCCTGCTTAATAATACTCACAGTCACTTTTGTTTATTTCACAATCATGTGGTGCCTGATCATCAAGGTCTGCACAGTTACTATCTCAACACATAATTCAGATAAATAAACCACAAGAAGTAACCTTGATACCAACATAAATTGAACAAAAGCTTTAATGATATTATAGAGACTAAATTTTGTGGTTTCTCCTTATCCTTGAATAAGGAAGGACCAATAGAGGAGATTGAAGGACTGAAAAACTGCTTCACGTGGAGTGCATCAAGGACACAACTAAGGCAATCAAAACCATGCCTTTTGAAGTTATATCAGAAACTTTTAGAAAGTTTGTTGTTTAAAATCATATCAGAGACTCTGAACACCAGAAGAAATTGGTTTTAAGCTAGACAGTCAAAAGGCTAATCATGTTAAAAATAAACCCCAATGGTGGTGCCTATGGCTCAAAGAGTAGGGTGCCGGCCCCATATGCCAGAGGTGGCGGGTTCAAACCCAGCTCTGGCCAAAAATAAATAAATAAATAAATAAATAAATAAATAAATAAATAAATAAACTCCAAATTCCCAGGCTTGCTCATATCTTGGTGACAGTCAGCATTTCCTCCATTCTTGTTGGACCTAATCAGTTATCTCCAAGTTTACTTCAATCTCCAAATTTAACCAATAATCTATGAAAGTCCTACTTGAATATTATTCTGGAAGACTATTTCTGAAGGTAAATCTTCCTTGCCTATTAAGTTATTGATTTTCAGCTATATTTTATTTACACAATTGGTTGTATTATTATGATTATTTTGAGACAGAGTTATTATAGCTCACAGTAACCTCAAAATCAAAATCTTGAGCTCAAGTGATCCTCTTGCTTCTGCTTACTGGGTAGCTAGGCACACACAACAATGCCTGACTAGTTTTTCTATTTTTGTATAGAATCTCGAACTCCTGAGCTCAAGCAATTTATCTACTTTGGCTTCCCAGAATGCTAGGATCATAGGCATGAGCCACCAGGCCCATCTTATAAACACTTGATGAAATGAACCAACAAAACCACAATGAAATATATATGAAAACAATAAAACTCTCTGAAGGAAACAAAGGAGTAAATTTTCATGACCTTGAATGAGTCAATGGTTTCTCAGATGTGACACCAAAAGTATAAGCAACACAAGTAAAAATAAATTGGACTTCATCAAAATTAAACATATTTAATTTTTAATTAAAAGTGCACCATTAAAAAGTAAAAAGAACCATAGAATAAGATAAAATATTTGCAGATCATATATCTGATAAGGAATTTATATCTAGAATATATAAGGTACTCTTAGAGCTGAACAGTAAAAGAGAGAAGGCAATTTAAAATGGGCAAAGAATCAGAATATTTTTTCAAAGAAATACACAAATGGCTACCAAAACACAGGGATAGATGCTGGACATCATTAGTCATTAGGGTAATGCAAATCAAAACCACAATGAGATACCATGTCTTACCCACTAGGATAATTAAAACAAAGAAGACAAGCAGTAATAAGTGTTGGTAAGAATATGGAGAAATAACCTTCATACATTGTTGATTAGAATGTAAAGTGGTACAGCTCCAGTTTGGCAGATCCTCTAAATGTTAAACATACAGTTACCATATGACCTAGCATCAGACTCTTAGGTATGTACCCAAGAGCACTGAAAGCACATTTCTACACAAAAACTTGTATGTAAATGGTGATAGCAGCATTAGTCATAAAAGCCAAAAGGTGAAAAAACATCAAATATCCATCAATATCCTGGTAAATAGACAGACAAAATGTGGCATATGCATACAATATTATTCAGCCATAAGAAACAATAAAATACTGATACACGTTACATCATGGATGAACTTTGAAGACATGTTAAGTGATATAAGATAGTTGCAAAAGGAAAAATATTGTATGATTCCACTTTCATGAGGTAACTGTCCTAGCCAAATTCATAGAGATGGAAAGTAGCTGCCATGTGCTGGGGGGAGGGAAGAATGGAGTTATTGTGTAATGGGTACATGTGGGTGAAAGCTAGAGTAGGGTTCATTTCCCTCTTAAATATCCAGCGGGTTATGGCCCCAAGCTTCAGCTTCCCCACAGCAATGCACACCTATGGTGGCGGAGGGGGATTAGAATTTCCAGCAGAGTAGAAAAAAAAAAAAAGTCCGGGAGGAGTCTAGTTAAACATCAATAGCTTAAATACAAAAATATAAAATAAAACTAGAAAGTAATTTATAGTTGCGCCTGCAGATACCCTGCAGTTGCAGGCACCTTGACCTGAAAGCTATAACTTTCCTTCATTAAATTCCCCCCAAAGTATTCTTTGATTTGTGGCTTAGTACTCTTCTGTCCTTCAGCCTGATAACTTTTTTCCTTAAACAAAGAATTGCCTGTTTAATTAAAGCATGAAGCTGTTACATTTTCACTTTTTGCCTCCAATTTTCTCAATAAGTAGCCTTGAACATTGGGATCCAGATAGTACTGGTTAGCCTGGTGAGGGCCTGGCCTGGTGTCCTTTCTCACAGGTCAGAACACTGGGTGTGTGTGTGTGTGTAAATTTCTCAGCCTTCCTCTCCCTTTGTCTGCCAGACCCTGGACAGTCAGGAACATTCCCACTTAAGGAGGAACTCCCAGTTCACTGGGTTGCAACTTGGTTCTTGGGTTGCTATGGGTACATAGTTTTAGTTTGTGAAGATGAAATAAGTTCTGGTGATGGATAATGGTGATGGCTGCACAAAAATTTGAATATACTCAATGTATACTTAAAAATGGTTAAAATGCTTAATTTTATGTTATGTATATTTTACCACAAATAAAAATTCAAAATTAACAAAAATGAATTAACAAATAACAAAATCAGAAATACCACTAACAATCAAAAAATTAAAGAGAACAATTTTATGCCAAAATGTAGAAGAGTAAGAGGTAAGGAAATAAAGAACAAATTCTGATATAATGGGTCACAGTATTTTATATCCAGCCTTTTGAAGCAACATTGAAAGAAGGTAAGTCAATGGAATCCTGAAGACTTTCTGTAACATCCGCCTAACAAGTAAAAAGGTGACAGTGGATGAGAAGGTATTTAAAGGAAAAGTCAAGGGAAAAATCAAGTCCTCATGTGTGAAGCCAGGTTTACCACCTTCCAAAGCCACTGTATTGAGTTGAGAAAATGAGTCCAATCCTATTTAAATGAGGTGAAGTCAGTGGGTCTCAAGAATGATTCACCTACTACTTGCTCTGTTTGTTAGAGTAAGTAGATCTGACCAAAGTTGCATACTTTAATGATGAACTTGATGAAAGGAGGAGGAGGAATAGATGGAGAAGAGGTGAGGGGGAATAAAGGGTAACAAAAGAGATAAGGGAATAGGGGACAGTAGGGGAAAGAAAAGGAAGGGAAGGAAGAAGAAGAAGAAGAAGAAGCCTATAAAAGATACAAAGAATCCACTTGAGACATAACATATCCCAAGACAGGAGGCAATTTTTCTTCCATGTTTTGCGTAAAAGACATTAATATATTAAAATAACAATTATCTCAAAGACTCAGTAATAGAACAACAAAATAAAATTAAAATTCAGATCACAGAGATACAGAAATAAATTGAGAATCATTGTCCTTTTGTCATTCTAATATTATTAGCAAAATTTGACTGAGTTAGAAAAGAGAGGGCACCTGTCAGCAAGGTGCTGAGTGTATGTTTCACTGTGCAAAAACTCAAAGAAGCTATATAGGCTTGACCAAGGAAATCACAAGATTACCAAATCCAGGAGACGGAGAACAATATATCTTCACACAAATCCCTTCTTACTAGCTGTGTGGTTTCAGCTGCATCAATTTAATCAGTAAAAGTAAGCTAACATTACGACTTTGGCAAGGATGTTGTGAATGTTAAATGAGATGACATTTGTAACATGCTGAGCACAATTTTAGCGTGATAAGTGGCAGCTACCATTATTTGGCTTTGGGGAAAGTAAAATATCACTAAAATTGTAGATAAGAACATACATGGTGATCTGTGGCGTCCTGTCTTTAGAGATATTAATAGAATCCTACTTCTGCAGAGCAGACCAATCCATCACTCGTAAAAGTTTTGAGACCTTTAGATTAGTTGATTAATAAAGGAGATTTTCCACGTATCTTCTAATTACTCGCCCACATGTAGTATTTACACCAATAAAAGCAAATTCCTTACCTGCCTTTGTCAAGTAAACCTTTCCACTTTTGGCAACAAAAGTGATGTCTGAAGAATAAAAGCTATGAAAAGTCTTCTCTACGATATCATCATGAAAGTCAGCTAATAATTCAAAGGTGTTGCCGCCATCAACTGAAAGCCATATCTAAAGGAATAAAGAGATATTACTAACTCAGTAAGAGTTACTATGTAATTAATAATCAGCAATTACCCCCATCAGTCTAATCCTCCTACACAAGGAAAGTCATGAGGCATGGTCTTTTCCCATATGCCCATATCCATTTCTCTCTCTCTCTTAGACTTACCTACTTGGTCTACTTTCTATTTTGATCCTAGAGTCTGTATGACAGTGTTTATGACAGAGTGTCAGGTCTACACAGAAAGCGCAGTGAATTTATAGAAGAACAAAGTTATTTCTGCCATCTCCCAAATAGAATTCCCCTGTTCATAAAAGGATGGAGTGCTGGATGCATTTGGATATAGGGGCTTATCCCATATTGACATAAAACTTCATGTTCTAGACATTTGGCAAGTATACATGCAAACATATTTTGCATGGAAGGGTCCCTTGTCATTGGCAAGGGATGTGTCCTGGGAATTCTGTAAATCCTCAAAATACTAATCTCAATATAGCATTTTCTATTTTCTCATCTTTGGGGATAAGTGTTGGTTGAGGATAAAACAGGTCAATCATATATTGGATTAATCCTACCTATTACCTCTTTTAATAGCCTGTCATTCAAATTAGGATTTGTGATATTTGAATTTTTTTTTTTATTGTTGGGAATTCATTGAGGGTACAAGAAACCAGGTTACACTAATTCCTTATGTTTGGTAAAGTCCCTTTTACAATTGTGTCTTGCCACCAAGAGGTATGTCACAGACCAAGACCCCGTCCCTCCTCCCTCCTTCCCTCTCTCTGCTTTTCCTATGCCCCACTCCCTCCTACCTTCTTGCTCTCTGCTCTCCCCTTGCCTCACCCCCATTTTGATATGAGGACAATTGTCATTAATTGTCCTCATATCAAAATTGAATACATAGGATTCATGCTTCTCCATTCTTGTGATGCTTCACTAAGAATAATGCGTTCCACTTCCATCCAGGTTAATACAAAGGCTGTAAAGTTTCCCTTTTTAAATGGCTGAATAGTATTCCATAGTGTGCAAATACCACAGCTTATTAATCCATTCCTGGGTTGGTGAGCATTTAGGCTGTTTGCACATTTTGGCAATTGTAAATTGAGCTACAATAAACAGTCTAGTGTCCTTATGATAAAAGGATTTTTTTCCTTCTGGGTAGATGTCCAGTAATTGGATTGCAGGATCAAATGGGAGGTGTAGCTTGAGTTCTTTGAGGGTTGTCCATACTTCATTCCAAGAAGGTTGTATTACTTTGCAGTCCCAGCAGCAGTGTAAAAGTGTTCTCTTCTCTCTATATCCATGCCAGCATCTGCAGTTTTGAGATTTTGTGATGTGGGCCATTCTCACTGGGGTTAGACAGCATCTCAGGGTAGTTTTGATTCGCATTTCTCTAATAATTAGGCACAATGAGCATTTTTCCATATGTTTGTTAGCCATTCATCTGTCTTCTTTAGAGAAGGTTCTATTCATGTCTCTTGCCCATTGATATATGGGATTGCTGGCTTTTTTCATGTGAATTAATTTGAATTCTCTATGGATCCTAGTTATCAAGCTTTTTTCTTTTTTTTTTTTTTTATTAAATCATAGCTGTGTACATTAACACAATCATGGGGTACAATGTCCTGGTTTCATATACAATCTGAAATATTTTCATCATACTGGTTAACATAGCCTTCGTGGCATTTTCTTAGTAAAAACTAAGAAACTAAGAACTTAGCTGTGTTAAGACATTTATATTCTGCATTTAGTAGGTTTCACCTATACCCTTCTAAGATGCACCATAGGTGTGATCCCATCAAGCTTTTGTTTTATTCAAAATATGCAAATATCCTTTCCCATTGTGTAGGTTGTCTATTTGCTTTGGCTGTTGTCTGCTTAGCTGTACAGAAGGTTTTCAGGTTAATTAAGTCCAATATGTTTACTATTTTTTGTTGAAATTCCCAAGGCAGTCTTCATAAAGTCTTAACCAAATCCAATATCTTCTAGTGTTTTTCTTTGAGGATTTTAATCAGTTAATGCCTTAAATTTAAATCTTTCCCCAGGCTGATATCTTCCAGTGTTTTATTTGAGGATTTTTATCAGTTCATGCATTAAATTTAAGTCCTTTATCCATCTTGAATCATTTTTTGTGAGTGGAGAAAGGTGTGGGTCCAGTTTCAGTGTTTTATATGTGGACATCCAGTTCTCCCAGCACCATTTATTGAATACAGAGTCTTTCCCCCAGTTCATGTTCTTATTAGGTTTATGAAAGATTAGGTGTTTGTAAGATGTTAGTTTCATTTCCTGGTTTTCTATTTGATTTTAAATGTCTTTGTCTCTATTTTTGTTCTAGTACCATGCTGTCTTGACTACTATGGCCTTGAGTACAGCCTAAAATCTGGTATGGTGATACCCCTGGCTTTGTTTCTATTACTAAGAACTGCCTTAGCTATACAGGGCTTTTTCTAGTTTCATACAAAACACAGAATCATTTTTTCCCAAGTCTTGAAAGTATGATGTTAGTATTTTAATAGGGATGGCACTGAATCAGTAGATTGCTTTGGGAAGTATAGACAATCTGGGTACAATGTGCTGGTTTTATATACAATTTGAAATATTTTCATCATACTGGTTAACATAGCCTTCATGACATTTTCTTAGTTATTGTATTAAGACATTTATCTTCTACACTTAATAAATTTCACATGTACCCTTGTAAGATGCACTGTAGGTGTAGTCTCACCAATTACCCTTCCCTCATCCATTCTTCCTCCTTCTCTCTCCTCCCTCTCTCCTTTCCCCATATTCTTGGTGTACAATTGAGTTATAGCTTTCATATGAAAGCTATATATTGGTTTCATAGTAGGGCTGAGTACATTGGATACCTTTTCTTCTATTCTTGAGATACTTTGCTAAGAAAAATATGTTCTAGCTCCATCCATGTAAACATGAAAGAGGTGAAGTCTCCATCTTTCTTTAAGGCTGCATAATATTCCATGGTGTACATATACCACAATTTATTAATCCATTCATGGGTTGATGGGCACTTGGACTTCTTCCATGACTTAGCAATTATGAATTGGGCTGCAATAAACATTCTGGTATAAATATCTTTATTATACTGTGATTTTTGGTCTTCTGGATATATACCTAGTAGAGGCATTGTAGGATTGAATGGCAGGTCTATTTTTTAGATCCCTAAGTGTTCTACAAACATCTTCCCTAAAGGAATGTATTAGTTTGCATTCTCACTGGCAGTGTAGAAGTGTTCCCTTTTCTCCACATCCATGCCAACATCTCTGGTTTTGGGATTTTGTCATGTGGGCTAATCTTACTGGAGTTAGATAATACCTCAAAGTAGTTTTGATTTGCATTTCTCTGATGATTAAGGATGATGAGCATTTTTTCATATGTCAGTAGGCCGTGCACCTGTCTTCTTCAGAGAAGTTTCTATTCAAGTCCCTTGCCCACCCTGAAATGGAATCACTTGTTCTTTTCTTGCTAATTTGTTTGAGTTCTCTGTGGATTCTGGTTATTAACCATTGTCAGAGACATAAATTGCAAATATTTTCTTCTATTCTGAGGGCAGTCTGCTTGTTTTACTTACTGTGTTCTTGGCTGTGCAGAAGCTTTTTAGTTTGATTAGGTCCCAATAATGTATTTTTGGTGTTGCTTCAATTGTTCAGGGGGTCCTCCTCATAAAATATTCTCCCAGGCTGGTTTCTTCAAGTGCTTTCCCTGCAATTTCTTCTAGTATTTTTATAGTTTCATGTCTTACATTTAAATCTTTAATCCAGCAACAGTTTATCTTAGTTAATAGTGAAAGGTGTGGGTCCAGTTTCATTCTTCTATAGGTCAATGGCCAGTTCACCCAGCACCATTTGTTAAATAGGAAACCTTTTCCCCACTGAATGTTTTTAATTGGCTTGTCAAAGATCAAATAATGGTAAGTAACTGGCTTCATCTCTTGGTTCTCTATTCTGTTCCATACATCTACTTCTCTATTTTTGTGCCAGTACCATGCTGTTTTGATCACTATTGATTTATAGTATAATCTGAAGTCTGGTAGTGTGATTCCTCCTGCTTTGCTTTTGTTTCTGAGTAATGTCTTGGCTATTCGAGATTTTTTTCTGATTCCATAAAAAATGTATTGTTTTTTCAAGATCTTTAAAGTATGACAGTGGAGTTTTGATAGGGATTGCATTAAAATTGTTTATTACTTTGGGTAGTATGGACAGTTAAACAATGTTGATTCTTCCCAGCCATGAGCATGGTATGTTTTTCCATTTGTTAACATCTTCAACTATTTCTTTTCTTAGTTTCATGGTTCTCTTTATAGAGATCTTTCACATCCTTTTTTTGGTAAACTCCCAAATATTTCATTTTCTTTGGCACTACTGTGAATGGAATAGAGTCCTTGACTGTTCTTTTAGCATGATTATTGTTGGTTTATATAAAGGCTATAGATTTATGAGCATTGATTTTGTAACCTGAGATGCTGCTGTATTCCTTGATCACTTTTAAGAGTTTTATAGTAGAATCCCTGGTGTCTTCCAGATATACAATCATATCATCTTCAAAGAGTGAAAGTTTGATCTCTTCTGATCCTATGTGGATACCCTTGATCACATTTTCTTGCTTGATTGTGATGGCTATGACTTCAATTAAAATGTCAAAAAGCAGTGGAAACAATGGGCAACCTTGCCTGGTTCCTGATCTGAGTGGAAATGTTTTCAATTTAACTCCATTCAATATGATATTGGCTGTGGGTTTGCTGTAGAAGGCCTCTATCAGTTTAAGAAATGTCCCTTCTATACGAATTTTCTTAAGTGTTCTGATCATGAAAGGATACTGGATATTATCAAAAGCTTTTTCTGCATCAATTAAGAGAATCATATGGTCTTTGTTTTTTAATTTGTTTATGTGATGAATTATATTTATAGATTTACACATACTGAACAAGCCTTGAAACCCTGGGATAAAACTCACTTGATCATAGTGTATAATTTGTTTGATGTGTTGCTGGATTCTATTTGCTAGGATCTTGTTGAATATTTTCACATCAATATTCATTAGTGATATTGGTCTATAATTTTCTTTTCTTGTTGGGTCTTTTCCTGCTTTGAGGATCAAGGTGATGTTTGCTTCATAGAGTGTGTTGAGTAGTATTCCTTTTTTTTTTTATATTTTGGAAAAGGTTGAGTAATATAGGTATTAGTTCCTCTTTAATGGTTTGGTAGAATTCTGAAGTGAAGTCATCTGGTCCTGGCTTTTCTTTTTAGGGAGAGATTGTATAGTTGATGCTATTTCAGAACTTGATATAGGCCTGTTCAACACTTCCAATTCATTCTGGCTAAGTCTACAAAGGTGGCAGGCTTCCAAGATTGGTTTACTTCCTTCAGATTTTCATATTTCTGAGAATAGAGTTTTTTGTAATATTCATTAAGGTTTTTTTGAATTTCTGAGGAGTCTGTTGTTACTTTGTCTTTACCATTTATGATTGATGAAATTAGAGATTTTACTCTTTTTTTTCCTGGTTAGGTTAGCCAAAGGTTTATGTATTTTATTGACCTTTTCAAAAAAACAACTTTTTGATTTATTGATCTGTTGTATAATCCTTTTGTTTTCAATTTAATTTAATTATGCTCCAATTTTGGTTATTTCTTTTCTTCTGCTGGGTTTGGGATTGGAATGTTCTTCCTTTTCCATTTGCTTGAGGTGTCCCATTAAGTTGTTAACTTCCTCTCTTTTCATTCTCTTGAGGAAGGCTTGCAGTACCATAAATTTCCTTCTTAGGACTGCCTTTGCAGTATCCCAGAGGTTCTGATAATTTGTGTCTTCATTATCATTTTGTTCCAAAAATTTGGTAATTTCCTGCTTAATCTCGTCTATGGCCCAGCTATTATTCAGCATCAGGTTATTTAGTTTCTATGTTTTTGTATGAGTATGCAAATTCCTGCTGTTATTGAATTCAACTTTTATTCCATGATGGTCCAAGAAGATGCAAGGAATAATTTGTATTCTTTTAAATTTGCTGAGTTTAGACTTGTGACCTAAGATGTGATTGATTTTGGTGTATGTTCCAAGGTCTAATGAGGAGAATGTGTACTCAGTTTTGTTAGGATGAAATATCCTGTAGATGTCTGTTAAATCCAAGTGTTGAATCATTAAATTTAAATCTAAAGTTTCTTTGCTTAGCTTCTTATTGGAGGATCTATCCAACACTGCCAAAGCAGTGTTAAAATCTCCTACTATTATAGTGCTAGAGGAAATCAGGTTGCTCATATCTATTAGAGTCTCTCTTATAAATTGAGGTGCATTCTGGTTGGGTGCATAAATGTTAATAACTGAAATCTCATCATGTTGAGTGTTACCCTTAAGAAATATGAAGTGACCATCCTTATCTTTCCTTACTTTTATTGGTTTAAAGTCTATTGTATCTGCAAATAAAATTGCAATGTCCGCTTTTTTCTGATTTCCATTTGCCTGAAATATAGATGACTATCCCTCCACTCTGAGTCTATATTTATCTTTTAAGGTAAGATGAGATTTTTGTATGCAGCAGATATCTGGCCTGAGGTTTTGTATTGAGTCAGCCAATCTGTGCCTCTTTAGAGGACATTTTAAGCCATTCACATTTATTGTAAATATTGATAAGACTGGTAGAATTTTGGGTATCGAGTTTTTTGAAAAACTTGATATTGGTCTATTATTTTCTTTTCTTATTGGGTCTTTTCTTGGTTTAGGGATCAAGATGATGTTTGCTTCATAGAATGTGTTGGGTGGTATTCCTTCTTTTTCTATATTTTGGAAAAGGTTGAGTAATATAGGTACTAGTTCCTCTTTAATGGTTTGGTAGAGTTCTGAAGTGACCATCCTTATCATCCTTACTTTTGTTGGTTTAAGGGATATTGTATCTGTGAATAAAATTGCAACGTCTCATAGACTCAGAGTGGAGGGATGGTCATTTATATTTCAGGCAAATGGAAATATAAATATATCCAGTGAACATATTCAATCCTTTCGCCACTGGAAGTTGGAATTTGATCAAAAGTTTCTGAGTGAGTTTACTTTTGTGGTGGAGGATTGTGCTGGTAGTTATGGTGGATAGGTCTGAGAGTATCCTGGAGAGCTGGTTTAGTTATGGCAAATTTCTTGAACATGGGAATGTCATTGAAGTATTTAATTTCTCCATCGGAAATGAAACTCAGTTTCACTGGATACAGGATCCTGGGTTGAAAGTTATTTTGTTTTAGGGGATTAAAAGCTGGTGACCACCCTTTTCTAGCTTGAAAGTTTTCAGCAGATAGATCTAAAAGTTATTCTAATATTCTTCCCCTTATAGGTTATGTTTTCTTACGTCTGGTTGCTTGCAGAATTTTCACCTTCATTTTAACTTTGGCAAAGTTAATTATAATTTATCTAGGGGATGTCTTATTTGGGTTGAGTCATGCTCGGGTTATGACTGTTATCTGAATTTCAGAATTGCTTGGCATGTTTGGGAAGTTCTCCTTCATTATCTCATGAAGTAGAGCATGTGTGCCTTTTGAATCCACCTCATTGCCTTCAAGAATTCCTATTAGGCAAATAATTCTTCAAATTATCCCAGAGCTCGCTGAGAGAATGATCCATTTTTGCTCTCTACTTCTCTTCCTCTTTGAGCATTTAGGAGTGTTCAAAAGCTTTGTCTTCAATGTCAGAAATCCTTTCTTCTGCCTGCTCCATTCTGTTACTGAGGTATTCTACTGTATTTCTCAGATCTTTGAGGGCTGCAAGTTTGAGGGCCCAAGTTCTTGCCTCAATGTGTCAAAATCTTTGGTGATTTTGTCCTTGAATTCATTGAATTCTTGACACAACTTTTGAAATGCTCCTTGAATTTCTAATTCCAACTTTACCTCCATTCTATTAATCTTATTAGCAATCCAAATTCTGAATTTGATTTCTGACATCTTAGCCATTGTTTATGAATGGGATCCTCAGTTGTGTCTACCATGAGGTTCCTTGGGGGAGTTGATTTACTCTGGTTATTTGTGTTACTGGAGTTTTTCCACTGATTCCACCCCATGATTACTTTACACTGTTTGGCTAGATGAGCAGATAAGGCAAAGTTGAGTTGGGGGCTTCTGGAGTAGTGATTAACCAGCTCTTTGCCCAAGAGCTGGGACTGGTGTCTATACCTTTTCCCCTAGAGCTTTGCAAAGGACTCATACACTACTATGGCCTGAGATACTGGGGACCTGCTTGGTGTGGTGGGGCTAAGTGGGGCTCTGTCTTGTTTTCAGCTGGTCTCTGTCCTACCCTGGAGAATCAGTTACTCTTGGTTGAAGTCTCAGCTGTGGAGAAATACCAACAATTAAGTCACCCTGCCCTCCAGTCCTCCCCGGGCAAAAACTGGAAAAGGAAAATCAAACTTCCCACAACCACAAACCCAGGGTACCACTTTGGATAGTCCTCAGGTGATTGGCCCCATTCAAGAGGTCCAAATCAATTGTCCCAGTCAGCACTGGTCTCAGGTGGGAGAGTACAAAAGTTCTCCGGAAACTAGATAGCAGGGGTCTGCTGGCAGCTTGAGTATGACTTGCTCTGGTGCTCCATGAGGTCAGAAAGATCCACTCAGAAATGAATTAGTCTGGGAAGGTTGATTCCTCCTTCTCCACCTTGCACCTCTGTCACACCAGTCAATGGTAACCCTGCAGGGCTGTCACCCAGTTCCCTCCAATGAGCAGATGCTCCAGGAGTTTGTACCTGCCTCAGTCACAGGGAGCTCTATGTCTCCTTGGCCAGGCCGCTGCTCTCTGCCACTATTTAGCAGGGCTGAGGCCTGACCTCAGGTGCTTAATGGAAGCTGGGGTGGTTCACTCAGTTCCAGGCCTGCCCCTGATTGATGTTGTTGACACTTATATTTTCACAGAATTTATGTTTCTCTCCCAGCTATATTCCCCTGGGACGAGGTGCTATTTGTGTTCACAGAAACTGTGACTCAGCCTTGGTGTGTGCTGCTGCCTGGAGCTGGCATGTCTGTCTCTGTTGCACTCTGGGGCAGGTGTGGTCAGAGCTCACACTCAGCTCTCAGTTTCTGCCTCTCCCTATCTGCTTTTGTCTCAGCTATGATCCCCTGAGGATCTACAGGTGCAGGTAAACTCACTAAAGCAGTCCTTCTGGCTCAGCCCCACCCTGGGAGTATGCCATCTCTGTGTGCACCTAGTCTAGTCTCTGTCCCCACCCCACCCCACCCAGGCAGGTACCACCTCAGGTATACCCTGTACTCATGGGCTTGTGTTTCCATCCCAGATATGTTCTGCCAGTGGCTGCCACCAAAGATGATGCCCAGCTTCCTCTGGTTGCTCAGAGAGGCAGGAACTGTCTTTCCAAAAATATCCCCAGGGGTGTGACCCCTATTGTTCCCGCTGTTGCCACTGCTGCTCTGTTCCACGGGGCACCACCTCTCCTTCTCCTGTATGGTTCCCTCAGTTCACCATCTTCTCCTTACTCCCATGCCACAGATTCAGCACAGACCAGCAACAGCCCACACCTTGTCCACAACTCTTGAGAAAATGCCCAAGAATCTGTACTCAACGGAGGACAGGCTTCCAGACTTTGGGGTGAGAGTGGAGTGGTAGGAGTTCAGAATGGCAGGTAGAGAATATATACAGTTTTATACGGTTGTATGCCTGGCGGGAGAGTGCCATGGCACACTAGTAAGTCCTCTCTAGGGAGGGAGTTCCAGTTTTTAGAGGGTCTCTCTGGTGGGATAAAATAGAAGAGGATCTGAACTCTACTTGTTTGTTTGCATAAAGTGTACTGTGGGCTGTTCTCATGGGGGAGGGGACTCCCTTCTGCTTGGTGATGGATTTTGTACATATTATTTGTTTCATTGGGGTCACAGCTCACCTCAGCAGGGTTGATGTGCATTCTTCAACCTTCTCTCTTGGCTCAGCTTCAAACCATCAGCTTACTTGCTAAACTTCTGCCTTTTAATTCTCCTTCTGGACAGGAGCCTCTGTGGCAAGCTGGCTCCATTCGGCCATCTTGCCTCTGTCCCCTCTTCCATTTGTTAATATCCTCTGCTATTTAATTTCTTAGGGTTTCATAATTTTCTTTATACAGGTCCTTTACCTCTTTTGTTAGTTACATTCCTAGGTATTTCATTTTCTTTGAAGCAATGGTGAAGGGAGTTGTGTCCTTAATTAACCTCTCATCTTGGCTGTTATTGGCATATTGGCATATAAAGGCTATTGACCTGTGGACATTAATTTCATATCCTGAGACATTACTGTATATTTTGATGACTTCCAGGAGTCTTGTGGTTGAGTCTTTGGGGTTCTCTAAGTATAAGATCATATCGTCAGCAAAGAGGGAGAGTTTGACCTCCTCTGCTCCCATTGGGATGCCCTTTATTTCCTTGTCTTGCCTAATTATATTGGCTAGAACTTCCAGCACTATGTTGAATAGTAATGGCGACAGAGGACAACCTTGCCTGGTTTCAGTTCTAAGTGGACAAGCTTTCGTTTTACCCCATTCAGTAAAATATTAGCTGTGGATTTGTCCTAATTAGCTTAAATCAGTTTAAGAAATGTGCCACCTATGTCTATACTCTTCTAGGTTCTAGAAAAGGATGCTGGATTGTATTGAATGCTTTTTCTGCGTCCATTGAGGGAATCATATGGTCTTTGTTTTTGCTTCTGTTCATAAGGTGAATAACATTTATGGACTTGTGTATGTTAAACCAGCCTTGTATCTCTGGGATGAAACTTACTTGATCATGATGACTTTTTTGATGATAGGATTTTGTTTTTGTAATTTTTTTTGCATCTATATTCATTAGTGAAATTGGTCTGAAGTTCTCCTTTTTAGTTGGGTCTTTTCCTGGTTTTGGTATCAGGTTGATGTTTGCTTCATAGAATGTGTTGGGGAAGATACCTTCCTCCTCAATTTATTGGAATAATTTCTGCAGTATGGGAATAAGCTCTTCATTGAAGGTTTGATAGAATTGTGGTGTGAAGCCATCTGGACCAAGGCATTTTTTTGTTGGGAGATTTTTTATTGCTTCTGTAATCTCCGTGTTTGAAATTGGTCTGTTCAGGAGATCTATATCTTCCTGGCTAAGTCTAGGTAGAGGGTGTGATTCCAAATATTGATCCATTTCCTTCAAATTGTCAAATTTCTGGGCATAGAATTTCTGGTAGTATTCAGAGATAATCTCTTGTATTTCTGTGGCATCAGTTGTTATTTCCCCTTTGTCATTTCTGACCGAGGTTACTAGAGATTTTACTTTTCTATTTCTAGTTTGGCCAAAGGTTTATCTATTTTATTTATTTTTTCAAGAAAACAACTCCTTGTTTCATTAATTTTCTGAATGATTCTTTTGTTTTCAATTTCATTAATCTCTGATTTAATTTTGGATATTTATTTTCTTCTACTGGGTTTAGGCTTAGATTGTTCTTCTTTTTCTTATTCCATAAGATAGCTCATGAGTTTGTTGATGTGCTCTCTTTCTGTTTTTCGAATGTAGGCATCTAAAGTGATAAATTTTAAAGTGATAAATTTTCCTTTCAGGACTGTTTTTGCTGTATCCCATGGCTTTTGGTAGCTTGTGT
The DNA here is from genome assembly GCA_963573935.1 of Arctocebus calabarensis. Taxonomy (NCBI): domain Eukaryota; kingdom Metazoa; phylum Chordata; class Mammalia; order Primates; family Lorisidae; genus Arctocebus; species Arctocebus calabarensis. Next base: position 5,928 of record CAUYON010123782.1, on the reverse strand, counting down.
TTTCATTGTTGTTATGCTCAAGGAAGTTAATGATTTCCTCTTTTATTTCTTCCTGCACCCAACTGTCATTCAGGTAAGGTTGATAAGGTTGTTTAATTTCCATGCCTTTGTGTGGGGTTCAACATTTTTGTTGGAGTTGAGTTCCACCTTTACTGCCTTGTGGTCTGAGAAGATACAAGGTAAATTTCAATTCTTTTGTTTCTGTTGAGGTTTGTTTTGTGTCTTAGGATATGAACAATTTTGGAGAATGCTCCATGGGTCATTGAGAAGAATGTATATTCTTTAGCTTAGGAATGGAGTGTTTTATATACATATATCAAGCACAGTTGTTCTAGGGTTTCATTTAAGTCCCTTATATCTTTGTTTAATTTTTGTTTAGAGGATCTGTCTAGCTCTGTAAGAGGAGTGTTAAAGTCCCTTGTTATTATGGTGTTATAGGATATTATATTGCTCAGAATAAATAAGGTATGTTTCAAGAATCTGGGATCATTTAAGTTGGGTGCATAAATATTTATAATCGAAATGTCTTCTTGTATTTTTCCCTTGACCACTATGAAGTGACTATCTTTGTCTTTTTTGCGTTTAGTTGCTTTAAATCCACACATATCTGAAAATAAGATTGCCACAATTCTTTTCTTCTGAACTCCGTTTGCCTAAAAAATTGTCTTCCAACCCTTAACTCTGAGTTTTAATTTGTCTTTTGAGCTAGGTATGTTTTGTGCAGATAGCAAATGGATGGCTTGTATTTATTTATTTATTTATTTATAGAGATGGCGTCTTACTTGCTGTATCACCCTCAGTAGAGTGCTATGGAGTCATACAGCTCACAGCAACCTCCAACTCCTGGGCTTAGGTGATTCTCTTGCCTCAGCATCCCAAGTAGGGAGGCGTCCGCCACAAGGCCTGGCTATTTTTTTGTTGCAGTTTGGCCGGGGTTGGGTTTGAACCTGTCCCCCTTGGTATATTGGGCCAGCGCCCTACCCACTGAGTCATAGGTGCTGCCTGGCTTGTGTTTTTTAACCTAGTCAGCCAATCTAAGCCTCTTCAGTGGGGAATTCAAGCCATTAACATTTATTGAGATAATTGATAAGTGTGATAGTGTTCTATTCATCTTATTTTGTGAGAGTCCATTGCTTAGTTTTATCTTTTGCATCATTGTGGAAGCTAGGTTCTGTCCTTTAATTTCTGGGTGCTTACTTTGCTGGAGGTCCATTGAGATGGTCAGTGGGTAGAACATGTTAAAGTATTTCATATAGAGCTGGTATTTTTGTGGCAAATTTCCTCAATGTTTGCATATCAGTAAAAGATTTGATTTCTCCATCAATCTTAAAGCTTAGATTAGTGGGATATAGAATTCTAGGCTAGAGATTTTTCTGTTTAAGTAGATTAAAGGTAAATGACCATTGTTTTCTGGCTTGAAAAGTTTAATTAGAGAAGTTCATGGTCACCCTGATGGATATGTCTATATACATTTTTCTTTCTTTCTTTCTTTTTTTTTTTTTTTGAGACAGAGCCTCAAGCTGTCACACTGGGTAGAGTGCTGTGGCATCACAGCTCACAGGAGCCTCCAACTCCTGGGCTTAAGCAATTCTCTTGCCTCTGCCTCCCAAGTATCTGAGACTACAGGTGCCCACCACAATGCTATTTTTGGGTTGTAGTTCTCATTGTTGTTTGGCAGACCCAGGTTGGATTCGAACCCGCTAGCTCTGGTGTATGTGGTTGGCGCCTTGGCCACTTGGGGAATCATTGAGGATACAATGAGCCAGGTTATACTGCCCCTCTATTAATAGTGTCTGGTGCCCAAGAGATGTGTCACACACTGTGGCCCCACATCCCTCTCCCTCCTTCCCTCTTTCCCCTTCCCTCATAACCCCCTGCCATGTACTAGCATCAACTGTCCTCATATCAGAATTGAGTACATTGGATTTTTCCTTCTCCATTCTTGTGATGCTTTACTAAGAAGAATGTATTTCAACTCTATCCAAATTAATACAAAAGATGTAAAGTCATCATTCTTTTTAGTGGCTGTATAGTATTCCATGGTATAGAGCTTGTTTTCGACTGTATTTTGAAATTCTCTAAATGATTCTTTCATTTCTTTAAGTTCTATTATATCCTTTCTTATATTATCTGGCTCTTTAGCGACTATTTCATATTTTTTAACATTCATGTCCTGAAATATTATTTTGGTTTCTTTGTGTTGGTTTTCAACTTTCTCTTCAATCCCATTAATCTTGTTTCCCATCCATATTCTGAAATCCATTTCTGACATTTTGACTATTTCCTTTTGGTTGGGGTCCATGGTTGTGGCCTATGGTTATCCTTTGGGGTTGTTAAACTAGCTTGTATTTTTCATGTTGTTGGAATTCTTTTGTTGGTTTCTTCTCATTTGAAACCTCTTATCTCGACTAAGAACTGATAGGTTCTGCAGTGCACCTGTTCTACTTTCTGGGAACTCTCATGCTTAGTGGGAAGGAGGAAAGTAGTACTTTTGCATCCTACTCTGGAGGTCAAACCTGATAGGAGAGAAGCAGATGCACTGGGAACCTGTAATGCAGGAATGTCCTATTCCCCTGGGTTGTCAGAGTCCAAGCTGGTGCTGGAGGATATTCATTTGGTTAGTGAGTTGTTCTCCAGGCTGCTGTTAGAAGGTTGGGCTTGGGCAGTGGTTTTCAACAACCCACAGGAACTGTATTAAAGGGCTGTAGCATTAGGAAGGTTGAGAATCATTGTGCTTAGGGGTGAGCAATCCTTCTCCATGGAGGTGTATGGCATGAACTTGGTGGGTGCCTGGGCCTATCGAGGAACTGCAGCCAGTGGCAAGCAGGTCACTGGATTTGGGTGGGTGCCTGGGTGTGTCAGGGAACCTTGGTCAGTGCCTAGGAGAGTAATGGGACCTAGGCAGATGCCTGGGCACATCATGGGCCTTTGGAGGGCACCCAGACAGGTCAGGGCACCTTGTTCAGTGCCTGGGCAGGTTGTGGGACCACTGCCAGCAGGAGGGCAGGTCATAGGACCTTGGTGGGAGCCTGTGTGCACAGTGAGCTCTTGGTGAGTCCTGGGAGCATAGCAGGATTGCAGCAGATGGCTAGGCAGGTTATAAGACCTTCATGGGTATCTGGTTGTGTCAAAAGACTACAGCCAGCAGCAGGATGCACTTGGGACCTTAGCAGGTTCCTATGTGGGGTCTGGGACCTTTGTGAGCATCTGGACAGGTCAGGGGGTCATGGCAAGTTCCTGGGTGGGTCATGGGACTGCAGCTCATAGGAAGGTGGCTCATCAGTGCACAGCAGCTGGGCCACTTTTGACTGGCAGGGTCAGGGAGATATATACATGGTGCCCTGCTGGGCAGTTGCAGTGGCTGGGGCTCTCCCTGCACCCAGGTCTGACTTTGGCAGCTCCTATGGTGCTAGTCAGGTGGCAGCAGGCAGATCCTGAGGGCCAGTGGGTGCCTGCTTTACTCAAATCCCTGGGAAGCAGCCTTTGCAGGGGGTTATATGGCACCCAGTCACAGTGCATTGAGAGTACCCACACTTCTTGCTCCCTTCATGGCCTGGCAAGAGTAATTAGGAGGCAGCTTCTGTCGAGCCAACCCCTCTGCAGACCAGGCTTTCTGGGGCTGAGAGTGCAGAATGGCATCTGTTGCAGCAACCTAGACCAGAAGCTGGCATGATCCCATTGTGCCCCTCTCCCGCATAAGGCTGCTGCACTCTCTCCAGGCAACTCTTAATAACTGTGAAGGCCTGCTGTGGTGGGGGAGCCCCTCATGGATTGGGTTGCAGTGTCCACTAAGGGAGTGCAGATCCCTGGGGGATGTCTCTCTTAACCACTCATTATGTCTGAATACTTCCCCTGTACCTTCCAATATTGCCAAGCAGCTTCCTCTTCCCCCACTCTGGATGTTACCAGTCACTTCTTTGATGATTCACAATGCTCTGAGATGGTCCATCTTTGGGTGAACCTCTACTAGCAACCTCTGATCCCTTCCTTGAGAACAGCAAGTTCAGGCTGCTTCCAGCTCACCATCTTGACCCCCTCCTCTCTCCACCAGTTCCTGAACTTAGAGGTTTTGATTGTTTAGCATGAAAATTTATATTTGAAAAGGAGTTCCAAGAATACCTAGAAACGGGGTTATTACCTTTATAAATCTCTAAATTTTGAACACAACATGGATGTTTGAGAAACTGAATTGGTTGCTTTCGTGGGAAGTCACTATAGTGTTTTCTTAGCTCTGTACTTTGCATATTTTGTGGTCCTTGCTTTTAACTTGCCTGGTGCCCCACAGATGGTATACTATTCCTTTACCAAACTTTCAGGCTACTGATACAGAACTGACTAAAGGAGACACCAGAGGGTGGAAAATGCTACTGGAAAGAGATCAAAGAATAAAAGAGCCAAAAAGTCAAGCTTAAAGTCAAATAAAAAAATCTAAGTTACTCAGAGCTGGAAATGTATCATAATTGACAAAATTCACCCACAAGCTCTAATCGGAGAAAATGCCACTGAAGCGTGGAACTCAGAGTTTGACGATCAGAAAAGAGCGCTGCTAGGAACCACGGAGACCTGGGCAGCCCTGGCGTGAGCCGAGGGGTCCAGACTCTGCCGGACTGACATATCGGAATGTCCAAAATGGCCAGTGCCCTTTCCCCAGATCAATGAGAGAGAAAGAATGGGTGACCAGCCAGCGTTACACTAGGTAGGGACCCTAGTGAAGCCTGAGAGGTACGGAAAAGACAGCTTTGAGCTGTGGAAGTTGGTGAGGAGGGCCCCCGGGCACTTCAGCTGGAGAATAACTGAAGTTCAAGTCCTCACCAACAGCCCTGCGAAGCCTCCTCCCCTCCAGCCTTCACGGCCTCTGCGAACAGCTGGTAGCCACGGCCATAGCAACCGCCACTGCTGGTGCTGCTGTGGTTGCGCTACCGAAGCCGCTGCTACTGTGAGCCACGGTGCCACCACCCCATGAATAGTGACACCACTGCCACCGACACCGCCGCAGTCCCCGGGATCTGCAGTGACAGAGAGCCCCCTCCCCTCCAGCCTTCATGGCTGCTGCGAGCCGCTGGGAGCCGCAACCATAGCAACCGCTGCTGCTGGTGCTGCTGCAGTTGTGCCGCCAAAGCCGCTGCTATGGTGAGCTGTGGTGCCGCTGCCCCGCGAATAGTGACACCACCACCGGAGACACCGCCACGGCCCCTAAGATCTGCAGCGACCACAGGCCCGCTCCCCCCACAGTCACCACGAGCCCCGCTCCGTGCTCCCCTCTCACAGCAGATTGTTGCCGGACTGGACTGCAGTTCTATACACATATAAGAATAATAATATTTTTGAGATTTTTTTTAATATCCTTTTCTTGGAGGCACTATTGACAAATAATTCTTTACTTCACTTTCTTTTCTTAGGTTATTTTTCTTACCTCCTATTCTCAACTGAACATTCTTCTTCCTCTCCTTTGTTAACTTCTTTGTTCTCTCTCCCCCTTCTCTCACTCCCTTCTTATAGCTTCTAAGAGTGCTTATATCATATTTGCTAGAGGCTTTTCTTCTTCTCTATTCTCAAGTATTTTATAAGAAGCATTTTTATTGTAGAATTCTTTTATTTATTTATTTTTTTCTTCTTAGCTGTTGTCCTGTGATTGGCTGTTTGTTTGATTGTCGATTTTTCTGACAGTGGGCGCATCTGTGGGTTAGGCGTCTGGTAGCCCTTCTACGAATGTATTAGCCCATTTGCTATTAATGTGATTGGTGTTATAAATGTTTTCCTTGCCACCTTGATACTTCAGTTCACCACCTGCCCAGGATTGGAAGTCTAGAACTCCAACTCATCCACAATCCAGACTGACTGCATTTACAATTGGACTGGAACTCTTGAACTGTACAGGCTGCAGTCACCACACCAGTACCTAGGTGGAGGGCTGGTCAACCACAACCA
>CAUYON010123780.1:0-12825 GCA_963573935.1 Arctocebus calabarensis | reverse complement strand
TGCACCTGTCTAGGTCACATGGCACTCTGTGGCTCCTCAGCCAGTCCACCGGTTGTGTCGGTGTTGGCAGAGGGGGAGGTGAGTCCTAACAACCTGGGTACTCACTGGGGGCTGGGGTGATTCACTCAGTTCCAGCCCTGTGCCTGATTGATGTAAAGTAGATGAAAAAGCTGATAGAACAGAACAAGTTCGCAGAATTTCTGCCCTGTGGAGCAGACGCTGGGCTGCTAATAGTCCTGACTTAATCTGCGAGCTTCAGCCCTTTGTGTCTGCTGTCATCCCCTGAGGGCCAGGTGTGACCAAAATTTAGCAAAGCCAGCCAGTCAGCCACTTTTCGGCTTACTCTCTCACCACTCCCAAGCCGGGAGAACAGCACAGACCAGCAGCAACCCACTCCCTGTCCACACCCCTCGAGAAAGTGTTCAAAAATCTAGACTCCATGGGGGAGAGACCTCCAAACCTCAGGGTGAGAGTGGAGGGGGGTGCCAGGAGTTCCAACTTGCAGGTAGATAATATATACAGTTTTATACAGCTTTATGCCTGGCAGGAGAGTGCCACGGCACAGGGGAAGGAGGTCCGGTTTTTAGAGGGTCTCTCCTGTGGAGTAGAGTGGGATGACATCTGAACTCTGATCGCTTGTTTGTATGGAGGTATGGTGTATACTGCGAGCAGTTCTCTTGGGGGAGGGGATTCCCGTCTGTTTCGTGATGTGCTCTGTACCTTTTATTTGTATCCTTGGGGTTGCAGGTCACTCCAGCAGAGTTGATGTGCGTTCCTTGACCTTGTCTCTTGGCTCAGCTCCAAACCGTTGGCTTTCTCGCTAAATTTCTGTCCTTTATCTCTCCTTCTGGACAGTAGCGTCTGCAGAAAGCTCAGAAATGAGTTTAATTTGATGTCATTGAGGTTACGCTTAACAATAGTAACCCAGGGCAACACCCAATGTGGCATGACAATGATGTCACTGAAGATAAACTTAAATATTGTAACCCAGGGCAACACCCACTGTGGCATTAGTATGAGTTCACTGAAGTTAAGGTTGAATACAGTAACCCAGGGAAGCACCCAGTGTGACATGTGGAGATCATCACTGAGGTTAAGCTTAACAATGGTAATCCAGGGCCATACTCAGTGTAGCATCAGTAGGACATCACTGAGGGTAAGCTTAATGACAGTAACCCAGGGCCACACCTAATGTGGCCTCAGGAGGATGCCATGGAAGTTCAGCTTAAATGGGTTAACCCAGGGTAGCACCCATTGTGGCTTCAGAAGGATGTCACTGAGGATAAGCTTAAGGACGGTAATCCAGGGCCCTACCCACTGTGGTGTGAGCAGTATGTCACTTTAGTTAAGCATTAAGACGGTAACCCATGTCCACACCCTCTGAGGTGTCCTGAGGATATCACTGAGGTTAAGCTTAATGATGGTAACCCAGGGCAACACCCCCTGTGGTGTCAGGAGACATAACTGAGTTTAATCTTAAAAATGGTGAGCCAGGGCAATACTGCTGGGGCATCAGTAGGAAGTCACTAAACTTAAGATTAACATGAGGATATCACTGAAGTTAAGTTTAACAATGGTAACTGAGGGCAACACACACTGTGACAACAGGAGGACATCACTGAGGTTAAGCTTAACTACGGAAACCCAGGGCAGCTTCTGCTGTGACATCAGGAGGAAGTCACTGACTCTAAGCTTAAATACTCTATCCAGGTCAGCCCTCACTGTGATGTCATGAGGATATCACTGAGGTTAAGCCTAATGATGGAAACCCATGGCTACACCCACTGTGGTGTCAGAAGTACGTCACTGACCTTAATCATGACGATTGTAGCCCAGGAATACAACAATGGTGGTGTCAGGACGACATCAGTGAGGTTAAGCTTAATGATGGTAACCTAGGGCAGCAGCCACTGTTATGAAAGGAGGACCTCATTGAGGTTAAACTTAATGGAGGTTAAGCTTAAGGATGGTAATCCAGAGCAGCACCCACTATGGAGACAGGAGGACGTCACTGAGTATAAGCTTAAGGACTGTAACTCAGGGAAACACCCACTATAGTGTCAGGAGTATGTCACTGAGGTTGATCTTAATGATGGTAACCCAGGGTAGCACCCACTGTGGACTCAGAAGGACATCACGAAGGGTAAGCTTAAGAGCAGTAATTCAGGGCAGCACCCACTGTGGCGTCAGGAGGACGTCATTGAGGTTAAACTTAACGATGATTGCCCAGGGTAACATCCCCTAAGGCGTCAGGAGGAAGTCAGTGAGGTTAACTTTAACGACAGTAACCCAGGGCAACATCCACTGTGATGTCAGGAGGACGTCACTGAGGTTAAGCTTAAAGATAGTAACCTAGGGCAGCACCCATTGTGATGTCAGGAGGAAATCACTAAGTTTAAGCTTAAGGATGATAACCCAGGGCAACAATTGTGATATCAGGACAGAGATCATATTCAGGGCAACACCCGTTGTGATGTCAGGAGGAAGATGGTATCCCAGGGCTGTACTTATTGTCATATAATGAGAACATCACTAATGTTCAGCTTAAAAATGGTAACTCAGGATAACATACATTGTGATCACAGGAGACAGATGCTAACCCAGGTCACCACCCACTTTACTGTGAGGAGACTCACTGAGGTGAAGCCTCAAGATGGTATCGAAGGGCAGAACTGACTGTGGCATCAGGAAGACGTCACTGAGGTGTACCTTAAAGATGGTAACCCAGGGCAACACCCAATGTGGTAGCAGGATGACATCCTTGAGGTTAAACGTAAAGACAGTAACCCAGGACAGATCCCACTATGGAGTCAGGAGAACATCACTAAGGTTAAGCTTAAAAATGGTAAACCAGGGTAACACTCACTGTGGCATCACGATGACATCAATGAGGTTATGCTTAATGACGGTAACCCAGGAACAGCACTCACTGTGGCATCAGTATGACGTCAGTGAGTTGAAGGTTATCGATGTTATCCCAAGGTTGCAGTCATTGTAGCATCTGGAGGAGGTCACTGAGCTTAAGCTTAAATAAGGTAACCAAGGGCCACACCCCCTGTGGCATCATCACCCTCTATGACATCAGCAGGATGTGACTGAGTTTAAGGGTAAAGACTGCAACCTAAGGCAGCAACCACTGTGGCGTCACGAGGACATCACTGAGGTAAATCTTAACCATGGTAACCCAGTTCAGCACCCGCTGTAGCATCAGGAGAACATCACTGAGGTTAAACTTAAAAACCTTAATCCATGGCAACACACACAGTGGTTACACGATGATGTCCCTGAGGTTAAGCTTGACATCATGGAGGTTAAGCTTAACATGGTAACCCAGGGCAACTCCCTTTGAAGTGTCAGGATGATGTCATTGAGATTAAGCTTAAAGATGGTAACTCGGAGTAGCATCCAATGTGGTGTCAGAAGGACGTCACTCAGGTTAAGCTTAAAGACAGTAATCCAGGGAAGAACCCATTGTGGTAACAGGAGAATGTCAGTAAGGTGAAGCTTAATGACGGTAACCCAGGTCTGCACACCCAGTTGCTTCAGGAGGACGTCAGGGAGGTTAAGCTTAATGACCATAACCCAGGGAAGCACCCACTGTGACATCAGGAGGATATCTGTCAGGTGAAGCTTAAAGACAGAAACCCAGAGGAGGCACTGCTGTGGCATCAGGAGGACGTCACTGAGGTAAAGTTTAATGACAGAAACCCAGGTCAGCACCCACTGTAGATTCAGGAAGACATCACTGAGGTTAAGATGAATGATGTAGACCCAGGGTAACACCCGCTGTGGCATCAGGAGGACGTCACAGAGGTTAAGTTTAAGGACCATAACACAGGGCAACACAAGCTGTGGCATCATGAGGAAGTCACTGAGGTGAAACCAACGATTGTAACCAAGGGCAGGAACTGCTGTGCCCTCACAAGGATGTCACTGTGGTTGAGCTTAAAGATGAAAATCCAGGGTCACATCCACTGTGGCGTCAGTAGGATATCATTGAGTTTAAACTTAACTACGGTAACCCACTCTTGTGTAAAGAGGACATCACTGAGATTAAGCTTTATGATGGCAACCCACAGCAACACCCGCTGTGGCCTCAGGAGGACGTTATTGACATTAAGCTTAACCATGATAAAACAGGGCAACGTTAGCTGTGTCTTCAGGAGGACCTCATTGAAGTTAAGCTTAAAAAGGTTAATCCCAGGCAACACTCCCTGTGGAGTCAGGAGGACATCATTGAGTTTAAGCGTAAAGATGGTAACCCAGGGCAACACTCACTCTGGTGTCCGAAGGATGTCACTGAGGTTAAGATTAACGAAGGTAACTCAGGGCAACATCTAATGTGGTGTCGGGATGACAGCCCTGAGGTTGAAGTTAATGATGGCAGCCCAGGGCAACAGTTACTTTGGTGTCAGGAGGATGTCACTGCATTTAAACTTAACAATGGTAACCCAGGGCAACACTCACTGTGACATCAGGAGAACCACACTGAGATTAAGCTTAAAGATGGTAACCCAGGGAAACATCCACTGTGATGTCAGGATAACGTAAAAGAGGTTAAACTTAAAGATGGTAACCCAGGGCAATACACATTGTGAAGTAAGAATGAAGTCACTAAGGTTAAGCGTAAAATTGGTAACCCAGGGCAATACCCACTGTGATGTCAGTTGGAAGATGGTAACCCGGGGCAATACTCATTGTGACGTCAGGATGGGGAATGTAACACAGGGCAATTTCCATTGTTGTGTCATTGGTAAATCACATAGGTATAAGCTTAAAGATGGTATCCCAGGGCAACACCTATTGTGATGTCAGGAGGAAGATGGTAACCCAGAGCAACAGCAATTAAGGTGTCAGGAAGAAGTCACTAAGGTTAAGCTTAAGATGGTAACCCATGGCCAAACCCACTGTGGAGTTAGGATGACATCCCTGAGGTTACGATTAACACTGGTAACCCAGGTCAGCACACACTGTGGCGTCATAAGGACGTCATGGAGGTTAAGCTTAATGATGGTAGCCCAGGGAAATACCCATGGCGATGTCAGGAGAACACCACTTAAGTTATGTTTAAAGACCAAAACCCACGGCAGCAACTGCTGTGGTGTCAGGAGGAACTCACTGACATAAAGCTTAACAATGGTAACCCAGGGCAGCACTCACTGTGACATAAGGAGAACATCAATGAGGTGACGCTGAATGATGGTAACCCAGGAAAATACCCTTTGCCACATCAGGAGAAAGTCACTGAGGTTTAGCTTAAGGATGGTAACCCAGGGTTACACAAGCTGTGTTGTCACTATGATGTCACTGAGATTGAGTTTAACAGTGGTAATCCAGGACAGCATCCACTGTGGTGTCACGAAGACATCTCTGAGGTAGAGCTTAACGAAGGTAACCAAGGGCAGCATCAACTGCGGCATCATGGGGACATCACTGTGGTTGATTTTCAAGACAGTAAACCAGGGCTGCACCCACAATGGCATCACGAGGACGTCACATAGGATAAGCTTAACAACAGTAATCAAGGGCTGCACCAGGTATGGGGTCAGAAGAATGTCACTGAGGTTAAGCTTAATGACTGTAACCCAGTCCTTCACCCACTGTGGCATCAGGAGTATATCACTGAGGTTAAGCTTAATGAGGGTAACCAGGGCCACACTTCCTGTGGCGTCAGGAGGTATTCACTGAGGTTAAGCTAAAAGAGTGTAACTAAGGGAATCACCTTCTGTGGCGTCAAGAGGACGCTACTGAAGTTAAGCTTAATGACAGTAACCAAGGGCAGCACACATTGTGGCATCAGTAGGACGTCACTGAGGTTAAGCTTAATGATAGTAACCCAGGGTCACAGACACTGTGGCATCAGGAGGATGACACTGATGTTAAGCATAGCAATGAGTACCCAGGGATGCATCCACTGTGGCATCAGGAGGATGTCACTGAGTTTAAGCTTAAATAATGTAACCCAGGACATCACCCACTGTGGCATCAGGAAAAAGTCACTTAGGTTAAGTTTAAGATTGGTAACCCAAGGCCGCAACCACTGTGGCATCAGGAGGACTTCACTAAGGATAAGCTTAATGACGTAATGCAGGGACACACCCACTGTGGTGTCAGGAGGACATCACCGAGATTAAAATTGACATCACTTAAATTAAGCATAACGATGGCAACCCACGACAACACCAAATGTGGAATCTCAATGACATCACTGAGGTTAAGCTTACAGATAGTAACTCAGGGCAGCACCAACTATGGCATTATGAGGACATTAACGAGGTTAAGCTTAATGACCCAGGGGCACACACACTGTGGCATCTTGAGGATGTCACTGAGCTTAAGATGAAAAACTGTAACCCAGGGTTGCATCACCTGTGGCATCAGTAGGACATCACTGATGTTAAGATTAAAGACAGTAACCCAGGGTAGCATCCATTGTGGTGTGATGCAGACATCACTGAGGTTAAGCTTAAACACAGTAACCAAGAACAGCACTGACTGTGGCATCAGGAGGACATATCTGAATTTAAGCTTATAGACGGTAATGCAGGGCAGTAGCCCTGCCCTTGTGATGTAAGGAGGACATCACTGAGGTTAAGTTTAAAGAATGTAACCTGGGGCCGCAACCACTGTCACGTCAAGAGGACGTCATTGAAGTCTAGCTTAAATACAGTAACCCAGGGCCACACCCACTATGGCGTGAGGAAGATGTCACTGAGATTAAGCTTAAAGATGGCAACACAAGGCAGCACCCACTGTGGCTTGAGGAGGATGTCACTTAGGTTAAGCTTAAAGATGGTAACCAGGGCAGCACCTGCGGAGGCATCAGGATGACATCACTAAGGTTAAGTTTATAGACCATAACACAGGGCTACACCCACTGTGACTTCAGTAGGACATCACTTAGGTTAAGGTTAAAGACGATAACCTAGGGTAGCACACACTGTGGTATCTGGAGGATGTCTCTGAGGTTAAGCTCAAAACGGTATCCCAGATCAGCACTTACTGTGGCATCAGGAGGATGTTACTGAGGTCAAGCTTAATGACAGTAACCAAGGGAATCACCCACAGTGGAATCAGCAGGACCTCACTGTGGTTAACCTTAATGATGGTAATCAAAGGCCTAACACACTGTGGCATCAGGAAGACATCACTGAGGTTAAGCTTATGGACGGTAATCCAGGGCCACACTCACTGTGGCGTCAGGAGGACATCACTGAGGTTAAGCTTAACTACAGTAACCCAGGGCTTCACCCACTAAGGAGTCATGAGAACGTCACTGAAGTTAAGCTTAAAGACGGTAAATCAGGGCCGAACCCCATGTTGCGTCTGTGGGACATCACTGAGGTTCAGTGTAACAACAGAAACCCAGGGAAGCACCCACTGTGGTATCAGTAGAACTTCACTCAGGCTAAGTTTAGCGAGGGTAACCCAGGGCATCACCCACAGTAGTATGAGGAGGACATCACTGAGGATAAGGTTAAAGATGGTAACCCAGGGCATCACCCACTGTGGTGTCAGGAGGAAGTCACTGAAGTTAAGCTTAAGGGCATTAACCCAGGAACACACCCACTGTGGCATCTGGAGGACATCAGTGAGGTTAAGCTTAACTACGGTAACCCAGGGCCGCACCCTCTGAGACCATCAGGAGGACATTACTGAAGTTAAACTTAAAGACATTAACCCAGGGTTGCACCCCCTATTGCATCTAGGGGACATCACGGAGGTAAAATTTAACTATTGTAACCAAGGCCCACACCCACTGTGGTGTCAGGAGGATGTCACTGAGGTTAAGCTTAAACATGGTAACCCAGGGCAACAGTTTCTGTGGCATCAGGAGGACATCACTGTTGTTAAGCTTAAGGAAGGTAACTGGGGCCTCACCCACTGTGGTGTCAGAAGGACGTAACTGACATCTAGCTAAAATATGATAAACCAAAACTGGACCCACTGTGGCATCAGGAGAACGTCACTGAAGATAAACCAAAATAGCACCCACTGTGGTGTCATGATGACATCACTGAGTTTAAGCTTGAAGTCATTGAGCTTAACCTTAGCAATGGTAACCCAATGCACCTCACACTGTGGCATAAGGAGCACGTCACTGAGGTTAAGCTTAAAGACGGGAATACAGGGCAGAACCCACTGTGGCATTAAGAGCACAAAACTGAGGTTAAGCTTAAAGACAGTAATCCAGGGCCGCACCCACTGTGACGTCAGTAGGACATCACTGAGCTTAAGCTTAAACACGGTAACCTAGTGACACCTCTGGCATTAGGAGGATGTTACTGAGGTAAAGTGTGAAGACGGTAACCCAGGGTAGCACCCACTGTGGCATCAGGAGGACTTCACTGAGGTTAAGCTTAAAGATGGTAATTCAGGGCAGCACTCACTGTGGCATAAGGAGGACATCACTGAGTTTACATTTGATAACGGTAACCAAGGACATCATCCACTGTGGTGTCTGGGGTCGTCACTGAGGTTAAGCCTAAAAATGGATTCCCAGGGTCCCAATCAATGTGGGGTCAGGAGGATGTTGCTGACGTTAAACGTGAAGATGGTAAACCAGGGTAGCACCCACAGTGTCATCAGGAGAACATCACTGAGGTTAAGGTTAAAAATGGTAACCCAGGGTAGCACACACTGAGGCATCAGGAGAACGTCATTAAGTTTAGACTCAAAGACGGTATCCCAGGTCAGCACTTACTGTGGCATCAGGAGGATGTCACTGTGGTTAAACTTAACAATGGTAACCCAGAGCATCACCCACAGTGTCATCAGGAGGACGTCACTGAGGTTAAGCTTGAGGACAGTAACACAGGGCTGCACCCACTGTGGAGTCAGGAGGACATCACTGAGGTTAAGCTTAACTATAGTAACCCAGGTCCGTACACACTAAGGCGTCGGGAGGACATCACTGAAGCAAAGCTTAAAGACGGTAATGAAGTGCCCAACCCCATGTTGCGTCTGCAGGACATCATTGAGGTTAAACTTAATGATGGTAACCCAGGGCATCACCCACTGTGGCGTCAGGAAAACATTACTGAGGTTAAGCTTAACAAAAGTAACCCAGGGCCACACCCACTCAGGCCATCAAGATGACATCACTGAAGTTAAACTTAAAGATGGTAACCCAGGGCCACACCACCTATTGTGTCATGGGGAAATCACTGAAGTTAAACTTAACCATGGTAACCAAGGGCCACACCCACTGTGGCATCAGGAGGATGACATGGAGGTTAAGCTTAAAGGTGGTAACCCAGGGCAGCAGATCCTGTGGTGTCAGGAGGATATCACTGAGGTTAAGCTTAATGAAGGTAAACTGGGGCTGCATTAACTGTGATGTCAGAAGGATGCCACTGAAATCTAGCTTAAACATGCTAACCCAGGACTGCACCCACTGTGGCATCAGGAGGACATCACTGAGGTTAAGCTTAAAAATGATAAACCAGTGTGGCACCCACTGTGACGTCATGTAACATCACTGAGGTGAAGCTTGAAGTCAGTGAACTTAGTGATGGCAACCCAAGCCACCTTCTACTGTGGCATAAGGAGGACATCACATAGGTTAAGCTTAAAAACGGGAACCCAGGGCATCACCCACTTTTGCATTAAGAGCACAGCACTCAGGCTAAGCTTAAAGACAGTATTCCAGGGCTGCACCCACTGTGGCATCAGGAGGACATCACTGAGGTTAAGATTAACTACCATAACCCAGGGCTGCACCCAGTGAGGCCATCAAATGGATGTCACTGAAGTTAAGCATAAAGACAGTAAACTAGGTCCACACCCTGTATTGTGTCAGGGGGACATCATTGAGGTAAACCTAATAATGGTAACCCAGGGCCATACTCACTGTGGCATCAGGAGGACATCACTGAGGTTAAGATTAAAGACTGTAACCCAGGGCAGCAGCCCCTGTGGTGACAGGAGGACATCTCTGAGGTTAAGCTTAACAAAGGCAAACTGGGGCCACACCCACTGTGGCGTCTGGAGGATGTCACTGAAATTAAGCCTAAAACCAATAAACCAGTGTAGCACCCAATGTGGTGTCATGATGACATCGCTGAGGTTAAGCTTGAAGTCACTGAGCTTAGGCTTAGCGATGGTAACCCAGGCACCACCCACTGTGGCATAAGGAGGACATCTCTGAGGTTAAGCTTATAAACAGGAAACCAGGGCAGCAGCCCCTGTGGCATTAAGAGCACGACACTGAGGTTAAGTTTAAAGAAGGTAATCCAGGGCTGCACCCGTTGTGGCATCAGGAAGACATTACTGAGCTCAAGCTTAAATATGGTAACACAGAGCCACAACACCTGTGGTGTCAGTAGGACATTGCTGAGGTTAAGTGTGAAGACTGTAACCCAGGGAAGCACCCACTGTGGCATCAGGAGGACTTCACTGAAGTTAAGCTTAAAGACGGTAACTCATGGCAGCACCCACTTTGACATGAGGAGGCCATCACTGAGTTTAAACTTGATGACAGTAACCAAGGCTGTCACCCACTGTGACGTTGGGGGTCATCACTGAGGTTAAGCTTAAATATGTGTACCCAGGGCCACAAACAATGTGGCATCAGGAGGACATCACTGAAGTTAAGCTTAATGTAGATAACCAGGGCCACATCAACTATGGTATTAGGAGGATGTCACTGAGGACAAGGTTCAGGACTATAACCCAGGGCTGCACCCACTGTGGTGTCAGGAAGACTTCACTGAGGATCTGCTTAACGACATAATCCAGGGCCACACCCACTTTGGCATCAGGAGTACGTCACTGAAATTAAGATTGACCTCACTTAGGTTAAGCTTAGCAATGATAACTCAGGGCAACACCCATTACGGCGTCTTGATGACATCACTGAGGTCAAGCTTAAAGATGATAACCTAGTGCAACACCAACTGTGTCATCAGGAGGATGTCACTGAGGTTAAAATTTAAGACAGTGACCTATGGTAGCACCCACTGTGGCGTCAGGTGGACGTCACTGCAGTTAAGATTAACCACTGTAACCAAGAACAGCTAACACTGTGGTGTCAAGAGGATGTCACTGAGGCTAACCTTAAAGATGGTAACCCAGTGCTGCAGCCCCTGTGGCATCAGGAGGAAATTATTGAGCTTAAACTTACCTAAGGTAACCCAGAGCCACACCCACTGTGGCGTCAGGAGAACGTCACTGAAATTAAGATTGACGTCACTTAGGTTAAGCTTGGCAATGATAACACAGGGAAACACCCATTGTGGCATCTCAATGACATCACTGAGGTTAAGCTTAAAGATAGTAACGTAGTGCAACACCAATTGTGTCGTCAGGAGGACATCACTGAGGTTAAGATTAAAGATGGTGATCTAGGGTAGCACCCACTGTGGCATTAGGTGGACATCACAGCAGTTAAGATTAACCACGGTATACAAGTAATAAACATCAAATTGACTTTAGCCAAATTAAAAAAAAAAAAAAGATTAACCACATTAACCAAGAACAGCAACCACTGTGGTGTCAAGAGGATGTTACTGAGGTTAACCTTAAAGATGGTAACGCAGTGCTGCAGCCCCTGTGGTGTCAGGAAGACATTACTGAGCTTAAATTTACTGAAGGTAACCCAGGGTCACACCCACTGTTGTCTCAGGAGGACATCACTGAAATTAAGATTGACGTCACTCAGGTTAACCTTAGCAATGATAACCCAGGGCAACACCCAATGTGACATCTCGATGACATCACTGAGGTTAAGCTTAAAAACGGTGACCTAGTGCAACACCAACTTTGGTGTTGGGAGGATGTCACTGAGGTTACAATTAAAGATGGTGACCTAGGGTAGCACCCACTGTGGCATCAGGTGAATGTCACTGAGGTTAAGATTAACCACGGAAACCAAGAACAGCAACCACTCTGGTGTCAAGAGGACATCACTGTGGTTAAGGTTAAAGACAGCAACCCAGTGCTGCAGCCCCTGTGGCATCAAGAGGACATTACTGAGCATACACTTAATGAAGGTTACCCAGGACCACACCCATTGTGGTGTCAGGAAGACGTCACTGAAGTCTAGCTTAAGTACAGCAACACATGGCTGCACCCACAGTGGCATCAGGAGGATGTCACTGAGAATAAGCTTTTAACCCCAGGCAACATGCATTGTGCTGTCAGGAGGAAGATAGTAACTCAGGGCAACACCTGTTGTGATGTCAGGAGGTAGATCGTAACCCAGGGCAACACCCATTGTGACATCAGGAGAAAGTCAGTAAATTTACTCTGCATTACCATCTTTAAGCTCAATATTAGTGAATTTCTCCTGATATCACAATGGGTGTTGTCTTAAGTCACCATCTTTAAGCTTAATATTAGTGAAATTCTCCTGACATCACAATGGGTGTTGTGCTGTGTTACCAACTTTAAGCTTAGTGGCTTCCTTTAAATTAACCTTAGGGACTTTCTCCTATTATCACAATGTTTGTTGCACTGGGTTAACATCTTTTAGATTAACCTTAGTGACTTCCTATTGACTTCACAATGGGTGTTGCCTTGGGTCACCATATTTATGTTAACCTTATTAACTTCTTGACATCACAATGGGTGTTGTCCTGGGTCACAGTCTTCAAGCTTAACCTTAATGACCTCTGCCTAAAATCACAATAGCAGTTGCACTGGGGTGCCATCTTTAAGCTTAACCTTAGTGAATTCCTCCTGACATCACAATGGGTGTTGCCCTGGGATTCCATCTTTAAGATTGACCTTTGTGACTTCCTCCTGACATGACAATGGGTCTGCCCTGGTTTACCATCATCCTCCTGAAATCACAAGGGGTGTTAGACTGGGTTACAATCTTTA
>CAUYON010123779.1:0-14652 GCA_963573935.1 Arctocebus calabarensis | reverse complement strand
GAGAAAAATTTTTTTGAGGCACAGTCTCACTGTGTTGCCCTGGGTTGAGTGCCAGGGTGTCATCATAACTCACAGCAACCTTGAACTCTTAGGCTAAAGCTATCCTCTTACCTTAGCCTCTCAAGTAGCTGGGACTACAGGTGCCCACCAAATTTTTTTTAGTAGAGATAGGGTCTTGCTCTTACTGAGGTTGGTCTCGAACTCCTGCGCTCAAGCAATCTACTCACCTACACCTCCCAGATTGATAGGATTATAGGTGTGAACCACCATGCCTGGTGGACAGGGTGAAATTTTTACCTCTTAACTGGGCACTGAGACAGAGATCTCAGAAAGCAGAGATGGTAATGTTGCAGGAAGACGAGGCCCAATGGAGAGAAAGAGCACCCAAACACCATGTTTCTAAGAGGAAGAGCTTTATTTCAGCTGGAGCCAAGGGCATAGAAAAATTCAAAATGGGCACACTCCCCTACTGGCATAGTCTTTCCCTTTTTATCTCCAGTCAAAAAGTTCCAGCCCACAGGTACAGTTTGAATCAAGTGGGAGAAGGGCCTCCAGCTTTTACAGAACCGAGGGCTTTTACAGAAGCCCAACCAAGAGTTAGTTTTTAGATCCTATGAAGTTAAGTCTACAAATTCCTAAGAGCTGAGTCACCACAGGGAAGACCTCACAGGTATATCCTTGGGGTCTCCTTAAGAAGACATCTTTAGGCTTGGTGCCTGTGGCTCAGCGGGCTAAGGCGCCAGCCACGTACGCCTGAGCTGGCGGGTTCGAATCCAACCCGGGCCCGCCAAACAACAATGACGGTTGCAACCAAAGAATGGCCAGGAGTTGTGGCGGGCACCTGTAGTCCCAGCTATTTGGGAGGCAGAGGCAGGAGACTTGCTTGAGCCCAGGAATTGGAGGTTACTGTGAGCTGTGATGCCACAGCACTCTATCAGGGTGACAGCTTGAGGCTCTGTCTCAAAAAAAAAAAAAGAAGACCTCTTTAGACCTTAGTTTGTCCAGGTATCCTCCCTCAGTAAGAATTCTTACCCTTTGCCAGCTACTGCCAGTCTTCCAAGGATACTATCTGCTGGCTACAGAGCGAATAGGGTGTCCTAGCAGTCCCATCCTTCTCACCGGAACTGTAGCGGAGGAAAAAATAATTTCCCCTTTATCCTTTTGAGTTCATAGCTGGTATGCCTTAATAAAAGACGTATTATAGTAAGAGAAAAACAAATATGAGTTTATTAACATTTATAGGAAAAAATGACTGACTTTCCAAGAGGTGGCTTAAAACTCAGGCTTATATGGCATTTTAAGCTAAATATAAAGAAAAATGAATGGGACAGTTCAGTTATAGAAAAGTGACCAGGAAAAGCAGAGTCAAGAAGACTAACATTTGCTATGCAGATTTGAGTTGGTGCTTTCTCCATTGATAAGAGCTTCCTGTGATTTGGTTACCCTCTTTCTTCCTGGTAAAGAGACGGAGACACTCTTACAAATGGAGATTTTCTTTATAGATGTAAATTTCCCTTATAAAAGGATAACTTCTCTGTTTTTAGAGTTTCTCCTGTGTCTTCTCTTTCTCAAAATAATCAGCTCAAAATAATCTTTGTGTCAAAGAGGCATATTTTGGGGCGGCACATTCTGGTCTCCGACACTATCCATTTAAACATTGTCCTTCACCTCTCATTATAGACTTCATTTTTTTTTGGTATTAAATATATTTACTTTTATGGAGATAGTAGATGGTATAAATTTTCCTTTTCTGTTTTTACTTGACAGAATAAAATTTGCCAACCTTTTTGAGAAACTATAATTTTCAAAATGTTAAAAACATGAATCTCATGCAAATAAGAAAATGAGCATGTCAAGTATTTAACTCATTAAAGAGGGAATTGTAATTAGCTCTATGAACAGATTTCAGTGATACCTATATATGTTTCAGAATCCTCTCCTTTAACGAGTTGACACTTCTTACAGAAAATCCACCAGAACCATCCCCCACCACCATCCCTACAACCTACCCCCAGTGCACCCAGCACCTTGTTAGATATACCACAATCTGCCCACTGGCATGTGGCCTCTCCTTTAAACGCTCACACTACCCAATTAGTGAGGGAGATGGATTTGAGGCAGTTTCTCCCATTCTCCTGAAAAGACATCTTTCAAAGTATTAAAAAATTCCTTTCTTCCTTAGCAATCCTCATTGTTTTAACTATTGGATCTTTGAAGGCCAGATACAGTGGCTCACGCCTGTAATCCTAGTACTCCAGGAGGCCAAGGCTGGTAGATTGCTTGGGCTCAGAAATATGAGACCAGCCTAAGCAGGAATGAGACACCCCACACACACACTGTGAGCTATGATGCCAGGGCTCTCTACCTAAGCAACAGAGTGAGACTCTGCCAGATAGATAGATAGATAGATAGATAGATAGATAGATAGATAGATAGATAAATGAAAAACTAGCCAGTCATGGAGCACTTCCAGCTACTCGGGAGGCTGAGGCAAGAGGATCACTTGAGCCCAGAAATTCGAGTTGCGGTAGGCTATAATGATGCCAAGGCACTCTCCCTACGGCAATGGAGTGACACCCTGTCTCAAAATAATAGTAATAATAGTAATAACAACAATAATAGTTGGATCTTTGTGCTAAAATTATCTGGACCTAGTCTGAAACTCCTTTGCAGATTGATAACAGAACCAACAAGGTAATAAGTCTAGTTCAAAGAGAATTGTAGCTAGGGGAATGTTTGCAAATTGCTAACCTAGGTACAAAACTGATTAATATTCTACATTAACTGCCATATTTGGGATTATTTTCTCTAAGGGACAGAAATAATTAGCATCTTTATGGGATAAGTTTCATTTTAATTACTGTTTATTTTCTACTAGGTAGTCTTCTAGTAAAATATTCTAATCAACAGCTTAACAGTTCAAAAGAAGGCATACACCCCAAGCCAATCAGATAATCCTTAGATAGGCCAACTAGACAAGGTCCAACAGGACCCTAGAGAAAGAAGGTAATACCTTTTTGCTATTTCCAAGTTTGTAAGTTTTTCTTAAACATGTTTTTGGTCACCTAAAGGTTTTGTTTTATTGTATTAAAAAATTTTACTGGCCTGGAGCATTGGCTCACGCCTGTAATCCTAGCACTCTGAGAGGTCGAGGCAGATGAATTGCCTGAGTTCAGGAGTTTGAGACTAGCCTGAGCAAGACCAAGACACCATCTCTACCAAAAGTAGAAAAACTAGCCAGGCATGGTGGCAGGCACCTATAGGTCCCAGCTACTTGGGAGGCTGAGGCAAGAGGACCACTTGAGCCCAAGACTATGAGGTTGCTGTGAGCACTGACACCATGGCACTCTACCCAGGGCGACAGAGTAAGACTCTGTCGAAATGAAATTAAATAATAAAATAAAATAAAAGGAAAGAAAATACAATATATAAAATAAAGGGCAGCACCTATGGCTCAGTGAGTAGGGTGCCAGACCCATATACCGAGGGTGGTGGGTTTGAACCTGGCCCCAGCCAAACTGCAACAATAAAATAGCCGGGCACTGTGGCGGGCACCTGTAGTCTCAGCTACTTGGGACGCTGAGACAAGAGAATCACCTAAGCCCAAGAGCTGGAGGTTGCTGTGAGCTGTGACATTACAGCACTCTACTGAAGGCAACAAAGTGAGACTCTGTCTCTAAATAAGTAAATAAATAATAAAAAATTAAAATAAAATTTACTAGTCTACCCCAAAACTTTGGAACAATTTGCGCTCATAAATCTTTGTTTACATAAGTGCTTAGTCAAGAAAAATTAAAATGCTTACAAGAGGCATTTTTTTTAAATAAATTTTTTTTTTGGTAGTTTTTGGCTGGTGCTGGGTTTGAACCCGCCACTTCCAGCATATGAGGCTGGTGCCCTACTCCTTTGAACCACAGGCACCGCCCACGAGAGGTATTTTTTATCATCCAATATAAAAATAGCTTTACTATATCCCTTAGAAACAAAGTATATTCTCACAACTTTGATAACTTGCCTATTGGGATAGAGGAACGTTAATGGGAAAATTGACTTTGCTTTTAACAGTTCAGCTTATTTAAAAAGCACTTTCTTTTTTTTTTTTTTTGAAACACAGCCTCAAACTTGTCACCCTGGATAGAGTGCTGTGGCATCACAGCTCACAGCAACCTCCAATTCCTGGGCTCAAGCGATTCTCTTGTTTCTGCCTCCCAAGTAGCTGGAAATACAGGTGCCCGCCACAATGCCCAGCCATTTTTTGGTTGCAGCCATCATTGTTGTTTAGGTTGCAGCCGTCATTGTTGTTTTGGTTGCAGCCGTCATTGCTGTATTCAAACCTGCCAACTCAGGTGTACGTGGCTGGCACCTTAGCCACTTGAGTCACAGGCGCCAAGCCTAAAAAGCACTTTCTAATCTTTATCTTGAATTGAGATCTCTGAGCCCCAGTTTATCCTGCTCAGACAGCTAATACCAGCTTGCAGACTGACTCAAGAGATTTACTGGCAAAACCCTAATAGGAAATGAGACTCCAGAGGGTGATGATGGGGTAATATTTTGGAGTGGGAAGTGCAAGTGAGAGAAGGGTCCAGAAAGTAAGGGAGTTTGGGTCATTGGAATTCTGTAGAGCCCCAGGCCAAAAGTCCAAGAGGGTTCAAGTAAGATCCCTAAGATAAAAGGAGAAAACTTTTCTTTTCTTTCTTTCTTTCTTTTTTTTTTTTTTTTTTTTTATAGAGACAGTCTCACTTTGTGTCCTCATTAGAGCAACCTTCAGCTCTTGGGCTTAGGCGATTCTCTTGTCTCAGCCTCCCAAGTAGCTGGGACTACAGGCACCCACCACAACAGCTGGCTATTTGTTGTTGTTGTTGTTGCAATTTGTCCCAGACCAGGTTCAAATCTGCCACCCTTGGTATATGAGGCTGGCGCCCTATCACCCTACTCACTGAGCCACAGGCGCCGACCAAAAGGAGAAAGCTTTTGAAAGGGTGGAGCTTTTGGCTCGGCGCCTGTGGCTCAAGTGGCTAAGGAGCCAGCTGGCAAGTTCGAATCCAGCCTTGGCCTGCCAAACAACAATGATGGCTGCAACCCAAAAATAGCTCAGCATTGTGGCAGGCACCTGTAGTCCCAGCTATGTGGGAGGCAGAGGCAGAAGAATCGCTTGAGCCCAGGAGTTGGAGGTTGCTGTGGGCTGTGATGCCACGGCACTCTACCCAGGGTGACAGCTTGAGGCTCGTCTCAAAAAATAAAAAAAGGAAAGTGTGGCGCTTTCAAAGAAGCTGATTTGCACTTAGAAAATTTAAAAGAAAGCATTATTTTAAGGGCATAGTCTTTTCTAGATAACTGAGGGTAGGGAATGAAATGTTACTCAGGGCTGGATGGGGAGCCCCCACCCCATTTCTGAGCCTAAGTAGTTTCAGAAATCAGTCTCATCACAGACCCTATCTCTAGGCATAGACAGGTTCATAAAAATCAGTCTGCCTGGTGTCTCATCTGGGCTGCCACTTCCAGAGCAGAGAACACACCTGAGTGGGACCACATTCCTGCACAAGGGCAGTTTTAAAATTAACTTCTGCCCCCAAGCCCCTGGCACCAAATAGTTGTGACATTCCTTCTCCCCCAAATCCCCACTGCCCACAGGATAGGAAAAGCAGTATATAAATCCCTAAAGAAAAGGCCCAAATGGGCTACCCTCTCAGGAACCCCCCTTTGGCTTGTAGAAGACTCTGACTTTCTCCCCACTTATCTAGCAATAAAAATTCTATCCTTTCACTTACTCACATGGTCTGTGGACTCATTCTTCAGATCTCTGAGACCAAGGACCCAGCAGAGGGAGAGACTCGGGCTACAATGTCACCACGACCCATCCTCTGCCTCCAAGTCATTATGGGTCTAAGTGGCTTGTCCTGCTGGGTTAATATTTTCTCTCCCTCTACATGGCAGGTGTACCTTTTGAAAATAACACTTCATCCATAAGCATGGCTAACGGTGGAGCTCTAAGACACTACATCAGGCCAGTGGTCCTGGTATTACTGGGTGGTATGGTGAGTGTCCTTCACTACTGTAGAAGACCAAAAATATGTCACCCCAAAGTATGACTGTAGGAGACCAGAATATGCCACCCCAAAATATGCTTCTTTCGCATATGGATTATTTTGAGCAGATTATTTTGAGAAATAGCAGACACAGGAGAAGCTCTAAAAACAGAGTAAAAAGTATTCTTTTGTAAAGGAAACTTACATCTATGAAGGAAATCTCTGCTTGTAAGGGTATCTGCTCTTTGTACCAGGAAGAGAAAGAGAACTAAATCATAATAAACTCCTCTCCATGAAGAAGGCACTGAGTTAAATCTGCATAGATTTAACCCTGCAAAAATCTGCCCTGGTTTATCATACTTTCTCTGGTTTTCCCATAGCCAGTCATCAGCAGGTGATGGTACTTACGCCTGAGTGCTAAGCCACTCCTTAGAGACGTACTCATTTCTCTGGGTATCTCCCGAGTCTACATGAAGTGTATGTATTAATAAACTTCTTTTTGGTTTTTCTGTTATTTGTCTGTCTTTTGTTACAGGAGGCTCCAGCTAAGAACTCAGAAAGGGTAGGGAAATTTTTTTTTCCCAAATTCTATGCTGACCAGTATTTGAAATGTGGCTAGTACAAAAATACAAAAAGTGTAAAATACACATCAGATTTCAAAGACTTATCATGAAAAAAATGTAAAACATCTCATCAATAACTTTTATGTTGATTATGTGACATTTTAGTTATATTGAATTAAATATGCTATTAAAATTAACTTCCCAGGCTCAGCGCCCGTAGCACAGTGGTTATGGCGCCAGTCACATACATAGAGTGTGGCGAGTTCAAACCTGACCCAGGCCAACTAAACAACCACAACAAAAAAATAGCTGGGTGCTGCGTGGCGCCTGTGGCTCATTGAGTAGGGCGCCGGCCCCATATACTGAGGTGGCAGGTTCAAACCCAGCCTCCGCCAAACTGCAAAAGCAGAAAAAAAAATAGCCAGGCATTATGGCGGGCACCTGTAGTCCCAGCAACTCGGGAGGCTGAGGCAAGAGAATTGCTTAAGCCCAGGAGTTGGAGGTTGCTGTGAGCTGTGTGATGCCACGGCACTCCACCTAGGACGATAGAAAATAGCTGGGTGTTATGGCAGGTGCCTGTAGTCCCAGCTACTTGGGAGGCTGAGGCAAGAGAATCGCTTAAGCCTAAGAGTTTGAGGCTGCTGTGAGCTGTGACACCACAGCACTCTACCGAGAACAACATAGTGAGACTCTGTCTCAAAAAAGTATAATAATAAATAAATAACTTCATGGGCTCCATGTCTCAGCTCCAGCACTATCTGGCACTACCAGATCCTACCAGACCATGGGCGACACTGAGAATATCTTTGTCACTATCAAGTCCACAGTCCAGTGGGCAAGATCGTAAAACACTTAGAACAGAAAGGATTCCACTTGGTGACTACAAAGCTCCTTCAGGGCTGTGAGGAACACCTCAAGCAGCACTAAGCTAACCTGAAAGATTTTTTTTTTGAGACAGAGTCTCAAGCTATTGCCCTGGGTAAAGCACCGTAGCATCACTGCTCACAGCAACCTCTAACTCTTGGGCTTAGGTGATCCTCTTGTCTCAGCCTCCCAAGTAGCTGGGACTACAGGTGCCCACTGCAACGCCCGGCTATTTTTTGGTTGTAGTTGTCATTGTTGTTTGGCAGGCCCGGGCTGGATTCGAACCCACCAGCTCTGGTGTATGTGGCTGGCACCTTAGCCACTTGAGCTATAGGCACCGAGCCATGAGCTACAGGCACCAAGCCCGTTCACAGGAACTTCTACACTCAAATTGATAAAACATTATTTATGGCCATCATTCAGTACAAAGTGTTGAAAAAGAAATTATCCTGCGGCTTAAACCAGAAGTGGTTTACATAAGTCTTATGCCCATGGCTGGATCTAGGAATAAATAAGTCTTATGCCCATGGCTGGATCTAGGAATAAAAGGAGGAGACAGCAACAGTCCCCTTTGGTTGGAGGCTTTGGAGCCTTCCGTTGTCCTTGGACACGGGTATTTATTCTTCTGACTTGAAAGCAATAGCATCAATCGTTCTTAGCCAATAAAGCCTTTGGAAACTGGGGAGGAAACTTTGTTTCTCTATACTTAAAAAAAAAAAAATCTATCTATGGCTCAGTGCCCATAGCTCAGGGAGTAGGGCGCCAGTCACATACACCAAAGCTGGCTGGTTCGAGCCCACCCCGGGGCCTGCTGAAACAATAACAACTGCAACCGAAACAGAGCCAAGCGTTGTGGCAGATGCCTGTAGTCTCAGCTACTCGGGGAGGCTAGGGCAAGAGAATTGCTTCAGCCCAAGAGTTTGAGACTGCTGTGAGCTGTGACACCACGGCACTCTACTGAGGGCAACATAGTGAGACAGTGTCTCAAAAAAAAAAAAAAAGAAATGTGTCCACTAGAACATGCCACATGTGGCTGGCATTGTATTCCTATGGGGTGGCACTGGTCTACGCTATCATTTACTGCTTTCCCACAGCTCACAAAATGCAGTGACTCCCTTGGCTGTCCCTCCTCCCACCTGTCTGGACAAGAGTTTGCTTTGGAACAACAGATCCTCTCTTCCGGAGCTCATTCATAAAATAGATGCCTTTTGTTCCATGTAATAGTTACTCTGTTCATCTTCAATCACACTCTGCAATTGGTGATCCGGGGCCACAGTGCAGATTTAGAGACTCTGTATTTATCCCAGCACAGGCACTAACTTGCTGTGGGCCCAGGGCAAGTCCCATCTGCATCTCACCTCCCACTTGTTGAAACCTACTTGAGGGCCCCTTTCAGCTCTAGAGGTTCTGCTAACATGAGTCTCTTCCCATGTAGCTCCTGCTTGAGGATAGAAGGAGAGGAAAGAGGTTTTTAATTATCAATTGTTGATGACTTTGTCTCTTTCGTTTCGAAGCGCAACCGTAGCAGGTATGCCAGGCCTGACTTTTTAACCCCGGGCCAGAGTTGTAACATTTAGCCTTGCTGCGTTTCAGTCAGAAAAAGTAGGTTTTGCCCATGTCATTCCCTCTCTATCAACACTCACTCATCTAACTTATACCGAGTGCCTAACGGGTGCCAGGCACTGTGTCCGGTCCTGAGATAGAAAGATGAATACACCACGGTCTGCTTGAGCATGTAGAGGAGTACAGACTACCGCAACACAGGCGGGCCATTCGTTCAGAGAGCTGTGCGTGGGTAATGGGGCTGCGGGTCAGGGAAGGTTTCCTGGGGGAGGGCCACCTGCACTGTGTTTCTTGGGCTAGGTGGGAGTCAGCCAGCTGAAGAGAAGTAGGAGAGGGAAGGCATTCCAGGCAGTGGGAACAGCTTGAGCAAAGACACAGAAGCAAAGCACAGCTTGGTGTGGGCCGGAATTATAAGTCCTCTAGTGTTGTTGGAGCTTAAAATTCAGTGGTGGGAGAGGAAGCTGCAGAGATGGGCAGGAGGCTGTACTCCAGGGCAGTACTTAGAATTCCTTAGGACATCTAGGCCCACTGCCTGGTTCATTTCCCAGTTCCTTCCTTATTTTTTCCTGGTTCAGTAAAGTTGCTGAATGTTTGCTTGTAGCTTCTTTTGGACTCTAGCACCTGTTCCTGTGCCGAATCCCACTCCCACTCCTTCAAGTCATCAGCTGTGATTCACCTGTGGGTTTCTGAATGCTGGAAGCCTCCACAGTGAGCCAGGAAATGAGTTCTGATTGGGTGGGAACAGTCCCCTGCTCCAAGATTCAGGGCAGGGAGCCCTCATTCTGTTCTGGTAACTCTATCCATTGTTGCTTTCTTTTGGACCTGTAAGTTATTCCAGAAAATTCCAGCTGCTGTTCTTCAGTGAAATGTTTTAAGTAATTTATATTTTTTCCAAGAATTACCTTTTAAAAGTTATATGTTTTTAAACAGTTGGTTACTGTGCAAATGTTTTTGACTGGTTGTGGCCAGTTTTCTCTTCTAGAAGGACATAGGTGTAAAGTGCAAAGGCAATTATGATTCCATTATCATAAGTCTACTTTCAGCAATACACTGACTTCCAGAGAATCTCCAC
This sequence comes from Arctocebus calabarensis, assembly GCA_963573935.1. Taxonomy (NCBI): domain Eukaryota; kingdom Metazoa; phylum Chordata; class Mammalia; order Primates; family Lorisidae; genus Arctocebus; species Arctocebus calabarensis. Next base: position 4,564 of record CAUYON010123779.1, on the reverse strand, counting down.
TTCTCTGTAGTATCCTCTTGTTCATAGAACAAAACGCCAGGATTCTGTTAGGATACTTATAGGATCCCACCAGGTGACCATCTCAGGCCTGAGACGCGCCTGGCTACTTCAGAAAGCAGAGAGAACTGTGGGCAGATGTCCTGATGTTGAAAGTAGACAGACAGGGCGGCGCCTGTGGCTCATTGAGTAGGGCGCTGGCCCCATATACCGAAGGTGGCAGGTTCAAACCCGGCCTCGGCCAAACTTTAAAACAGAAAAATAGCTGGCCATTGTGGCAGGCACCTGTAGTCCCAGCTACTCGGGAGGCTGAGACAAGAGAATCGCCTAAGCCCAGGAGTTGGAGGTTGCTGTGAGCTGTGTGATGCCATGGCACTCTACCCAGGGCAATAAAGTGAGACTCTGTCTCTACAAAAAAAAGAAAGAAAGAAAAAAAAAAAGAAATAGAGAAGTAAAAAATGCATATATTGGCATTTTAAACATTTAAAAATTTGCATAAGTAATGCATTCACATAGTTGTAAGCTCAAAGTGTAAAAGAGTCCATAGTGAAAAAAATCTTTTCATCCCTGTGGCCCCAGACATCCAATTTTCCTTAGTAATATTATTTGTTTTTCTCTGTGTGTGTATGTATATATTCTTTATGTGTATATATTTCTTTTGTGTGTTTTGCATTTACATATCATGTCCCCCCTTTACCTAAATGACAGCGTACTATTTTGTTTTTCTCCTTGCTTCTTCCTATTAACAGTAGATCTTGGATAGCTTTCCATCTTACTACACAGAGAGCTTCCTCATTTTTTCTTCTCAGTTGCATGGTATTCTATGAATGTACCATAATTGATGTAATTAGTCTTCTGCTGAGGGACATTTAGGTTGTTTTCAATCTTCGGTATTCAAAATACCTTGTGTGCGGTTATTTCACATGTGCGTGAATGCTTCTGTAGGGTAAATCTGTAGAAGTAGAATTGCTGCATCAAAAGATGTACGTATTTGCAATTTTGATAAACTTTGCAAAATATCACCACTGGAGTCACACCTGCTTACACTCTGCTGGCAATTTTTAAGAACACCTAGCAACTGAACATTTTCACTATGTATCTTATCTATGTAAAAAGGCTGGCACTATGACTACAGAAAAACATGTTGTGGGAACGGTCCCTGCAAGTCTAGGTTGCCAGGTGAGGCTGAACCTGAGCGGCTCAGGTCTTTTGTGAAGTTGTGGAAAGCTGTTACTTACTATTATTAAATAATCTTTATAATTTGGAATACTACCATTCCCTCATTTTATAAAGCTGAAATGTGCACCCTAACTCTATGACAATAACCAAAATAAATATGCTGCTTCATAGTGTATGAAGTGTTTTCTCTCACATACAGGTTGTCCCAAAGGTCTCCATCCATAGGCAAATTAACAAACTCATGTTATATTTTATATTATATTTTATATATTTGAATATTTTTAATATTTGTATATCAACACATAGAGAAATATTTTGTAAAATTTCATAATGACTATTTTGTAAATAAAGGTACATTTAGTTACAATTTCCCATTTTCCCTTAGGATACCCTGTAGATTTTAAACTTACCTTTCTAGGAATCTATTACTTTTTTCTTTTTTTTTTGAGACAGCCTCAAACTGTTGCCCTGGATAGAGTGCTTTGGCATCACAGCTCACAGCAACCTCCAACTCCTGGGCTCAAGCGATTCTCCTGCCTCTGCATCCCAAATAGCTGGGACTATAGGCACCCACTACAACGCCCGGCTATTTCTTGGTTGCAGCCATCATTGTTGTTTGGCGGCCCGGGCTGGATTCGAACCCGCCAGCTCAGGCAGGTGTGGCTGGCGCCTTAGCCGCTTGAGCCACAGGCACTGAGCCCTTTCTAAGAATCTAAATGCTAGGTTTAGGCCAGGCGCGGTAGCTTACACCTGTAATCCTAGCACTTTGGGAGACCTAGAGTGGTGTGTATTGCCTGGGCTCAGGAGTTTGAGATCAGCCTGAGCAAGAGTGATATCCCGTCTCTACTAAAAATAGAAAAACTAGCCAGGCATTTTGGCTGGCGCCGTAGTACTAGCTACTTGGGAGACTGAGGCAAGAGGATTGCTTGAGACCAAGAGTTTCAGGTTGCTGTGAGCTATGATGCCACAGCATTCTACTGGGGCAACAAAGTGAGACTCTGTCTCAAAACAAATAAAACAAAATTAAATCTAGGTTTGAAATAACATACTGAATCTTAAGAACTTTGCTTAAGAAATACTAGGAAAAAAGCTGGGTGTGGTAGCTTGTTTCTCTAATCTTAGCTACTTAGGAGGCTTAAGGGGGAGGAGTGCCTGAACCCGGAAGTTCAAGGTCAGCCTGGCCTACATAGTGAGAACACCGTCTCCTAAAAGAAAAAAAAGAAAATACTAAAAAAATCAAAAGTAAACTAGGGCAAGAAATCATTTGTCAAATTTATATTAGCATATTCCTCATGTCCACTGGCCCAGTTCAGTTCTATACTTTAAAGCATTTATTTTTCTCTTTAATAGTGTTCAGAACTCCTAGTGGCTCTTGAATCAGGCCTATGTACTAGAAATGAGTGACAGCACCATATTATCATGACTGATTCCTGCTTTCATCATTCTTGCAAAACCTCTTTGCACTCCAAGACAATGAAAAATGTGAAAAGCTACTACAAACAGCTGAGTCCAGATCCAATTCTCCAGTATGCTCATTCTTATTAAGTAAGTTCTACATAACCTATTGACAAAGGAGATTGAATAACACATTTTGGCAGAAATGAAAATTACTGACAAACAGCTACATGGTACTAGAAGCAAAGGCATGACAAGAATCTTTCTGTGGAATCTTTTACCACCCATTTATTTAGCACAGGTCACGTGACCGTCATTATAGCTTGTGGGAGAGGAATAGAATTTGCTTGTGCTGTGCAGCAAGCCTTAAAGTGGTTTATTTTTTCCTCTGCAAAGTCCCTGGTCATGAGAATCTTGAAAAGCTTAACAGCAGGAGATAATGCTATTCATTTGGAAAATAACCAAAGCCCATTTTTCACTGTTAATTTGTCCACAGCTGTTTCATAAAGTTCAAGTATCGATATGTCAAGCATATAATCCTAGCATTGTAAAAGATACACTTGTAAAGACCTTTTTTATTGTTGTTGCAGTTTCGCCGGGGCCAGGTTCAAACCCGCCACCCTTGGGATATGGGGCCGGCACCCTACTCACTGAGCCACAGGTGCCGCCCATAAAGACTTTTTTTTTTTTGAGACAGAGCCTCAAGCGGTCACCTTAGATAGAGTGCTGTGGCATCACAGCTCACAGCAACCTCCAATTCCTGGGCTCAAGTGAGTCTCTTGCCTCTGCCTCCCAAGAAGCTGGGACTACAGGTGCCCAGCACAATGCCCGGCCATTTTTTGGTTGTAGCTGTCATTGTTGTTTGGTGGGCCCATGCTGGATTTGAACCCGCCAGCTCAGGTGTACGTGGCTGGCGCCTTAGCCTGTTGAGCCACAGGCGCCGAGCCAAGACTTTTTTAATAGAAGATTGTCATGTCTGTATTTAATAATATTAGTTGTCTAGACAATCTTCATTTATACTCTGCTGGGGTTGGCCTCATTTTATCCTTGTTTTTCTTTTCTTTTTTTTTTTTTTTTTGAAACAGAGCCTCAAGCTGTCACCCTGGATAGAGTGCTCTGGCATCACAGCTCACAGCAACCTCCAATTCCTGGGCTCAAGCAAGTCTCCTACCTCCGCCTCCCAAGTAGCTGGGACTATAGGCGCCCGCCACAACGCCTGGCCATTTTTTGGTTGCATCCGTCATTGTTGTTTGGCGGGTCTGGGCTGGATTCGAACCCGCCAGCTCAGGTGTACGTGGCTGGCGCCTTAGCTTGTTGAGCCACAGGCGCCAAGCCTGTCCTTGTTTTTCTTCAACAGCTGTGGATAAGAACTCATCAATGACTTCCAATTAAGAACCATTCATTCACATCATGAGTTCCAGAAGAAAATATGGGTGAGATTCTCTAGAACAGTATCATCAAATTTTAAAGTGCAGGGCAGCACCTGTGGCTCAGTGAGTAGGGCACTGGCCCCATATACCGAGGGTGGCAGGCTGGAACCCGGCCCTGGCCAAACTGCAACAACAAAAACAGATAACTGGGCATTGTGGCAGGCACCTGTAGTCCCAGCTACTCGGGAAGTTGAGGCAAGAGAATCCCCTAAGCCCAAAAGCTGGAGGTTGCTGTGAGCTGTGATGCCACAGCACTCTACCGAGGGTAACAAAGTGAGACTGTCTCTAAAAACAAACAAACAAAAATTTAAAGTGCAAACTAATCATCTGGAGGAAACTCATTAAATGCACTGTGCTTCAATAGGTCTGAGTGAGACCTGAAATTTTTTTTTTTTTTTGTAGAGACAGAGTCTCACTTTATCGCCCTTGGTAGAGTGCTGTGGCGTCACACAGCTCACAGCAACCTCCAACTCCTGGGCTTAGGCGATTCTCTTGCCTCAGCCTCCTGAGTAGCTGGGACTGCAGGTGCCCACTACAACGCCCGGGTATTTTTCTGTTTTGCA
>CAUYON010123773.1:0-11442 GCA_963573935.1 Arctocebus calabarensis | reverse complement strand
CAGAGTGCTTAAGAAAGTCTCCGTTACATTTCATTTTTACTTCCTTAAAAGGCACGTTGGTTTTATTTGGGAAAATGAAAATAAACTAATTCTTCCACAGAGGATAAAGTTTCTCCTCGGAGTTATTTATGAAACGATGCAGCTTCCTTTCTCTTTAAATGGATTCTTGTCTTCTGGGATTCCTTTCAGCAGAGGATCCTCTCCAGAACGTTCTTCAATATAGTTCTTTATTTCCTCAGAACATTTAGACACCTGCTGTCTCTGCAACTTCACTTCTTTGCGAAGTTGCTCAACTTCCATCTTCAGTTTCTCCTTCTCGGGCAGATCTTCGATGTGCAGGGCGGGCATTTTTCCTCTAACATTTCTTTATAGGTGGAATCCTCTGCAGTAGCTACCTTACCGTCCTTCAAAGGGGTTGCTCTGGTCTGGTATTTTGTGTTGCCAGGATTTTTCTGCTGATTCTTCCTTTTCTTTTATCTGCTTCCTGGTTCTAATTTTCCTTTCACTTCCTCTTGCTCATTAAGTTACCATGCCTCTGGCCTAAGGTTTTTATGAGTTCTTTTGGTACAGGACATGGGTTGAATCTCAGGCAAAGAATTTTCCAGATATCGTGTGGTTTTCGCTGAAATCTTCAGCCTGTCTCATTGCTGAAAGCCAGAAGGGACATTGGAAGTAGTGAGGAAGTTTCCAGTAGGAACAAAACTGAAGGGACAAGACAGGGTGGAGTGGAATGGGAACGCAGTTTTCCAAGGATGTTGTGCCTCTTAAGTGTGACAGCACCAAAGGTGTTCCCCACTGTCTGTGGCCCCGATCTGCCTTAAAACTAATTTCTAGCAAAGATTGGTTTTCTAGTGAAAATTAAGTTAGAATAAGCTTCTCAATAAAAAATACCAAAGCCAGAATTTATGAAATAAACATTTCAGGGCAAATGTTCCCTTTACATAATTTTCTTATTTTCACTTACAAAAAAGACACTACTATTTTATTGGATATTATGAGTTTCTGGAACACATCTTCCCATGTATTAAATTGTAGAGGTATCCATATGCCTGTAGGCTATATTCATAATTCCATCCTAAAACAATAGTATTATCTTCTAGTCTTTGACCTGCTGATGTCTTTGTATAATTGCAAATGGGAATATATATTTGTTCGCTTTTTCATCTGTGCAAAAATCATTTTCTGTAGTTTCAGATAGTTCTAGGTGGTCATCAAAGGGAATATTTGTAAGTGGGCTTTTAAACTGATATATCTGAATTTACAGTCTTATGTCTTTGCGTTTCCAATGATGTCTCTTAAAATCATCTGTACTGTAATCTTCTTTAGGTTGATTACCCTGTCTAAAATTTATGTCTAAATCTATAGAAGTGGCATACCGCAGAAGAGAGTAGGTAGCCAAAATTTGTTGATTGAATGCAGCCTAATAATCGTTACTAACATATCCTCTGACTACTTAAAAATACCATCTGTGTGTGTTTATATGTGAGTGATATGTATGTTTGTGTGGTTTCAAGTATGTTTCAGAGTTAAACTGACTTAGACTAAAAACTTGGCTCCACTATTTACTCTCTGAGTTATCTCAGAGAACTCAGGAGAAGTTACTTAATCTTCTCAAGTCTCAACTTTCTTTTCTGTGAAGTGAGCAGACCTACCTGTATATGGGATTAATGGCAGAATAAGATATAGTGTTCAAGTTGTACCATTCCTGGCCCATTAAATGCCTGGTAATATCTAAACTGCATTACAGTATTAAACAACTAAGCAACATTATAATGAAAAATTCATTTTCCCCAACCTGAAATACAATAATTATACAACGTAAAGTGACACTTGTATATGTGAGGACAATGAATTTCACGGAATGAAATTTCTCTGATCTTTCTTGGAAAGAGACAGTAATGCCTTTCTTTTGTTGACTCTGAGTGAGCTTCCCGTATGTGGTGAGGTTGTCTTGGTTGGCCACACAGGTTGCCAAAACAAGTGCCTTCACATAAGCATGTCTGCCTGCTGTGGTGAGTCACAACCAGTGGTCAGGGATGTGGGAATGTTTTTGGAAGAACAAGTGGAGAGGCAAGAACTGCAATTGTTCCTTTTATCCAAGACTAATCTTGTGAGCAGTAGAATGGAAAATTAGGCTTGTCCAAAGTAGCTTGTACATGTAACTTTGCAGAGGGATAGATGTTGAATAATAAAAATTTAAAAATACCAAAGCCAGAAATTATGAAATAATTATCACTGCACACACAGTGGTAGGAATGGAAGAATTAGATTGAATTTGGCCATGAATTTTTAAAGGTCATTCTAGAACTTGGGTGAGCAAAGTCATTCTGGGACCAGATGGCCTGGGTTCACTCCTGGCTCAGCTACTTACTGATTGGGTGACCTTAGACGAGTCTTTATGTTTTTCTGTGGCCAGTTCCCTTCACATAAAATGGGGGTAATGATAACACTTGCCTTCTAGGGTTGTTGTGAAGATGAAGTAAATTAATTCTTCAAAGTGCTTGGAAGAGTATGTTGTACAAATTGAAATATTCGATGAGTGTTAGCTGTCATAACCTACCTACCCTGAAGGCTCAATGGTCAGTTTTTCTCTTTCCTCGAAATCCACTCTCTTTTTCAAGATTGCCATCTGGACTTACACACATTTACATTTAAGAGGTGACATGTGCCAGCATCTGGTTTTCTGGAGACCGATAAATGCATGGCATTGCGAATTACAAATCCTAAAATTGTTTGTCAGTAAATTAGTCATGGAAGCAGTTACTTTTTATTTTAAGAATTGCTTATCATCCTTATTAATCTTTAAGATGCAAAATTTGTACTATTAATATCATAGGCATGGGTTAGCACAGCACACATTTGTAGGTAGAACAAAACCCTACACAATCTAACATTTCTAAGGTTAGAACATGAATTAGGTTTTAACAAAGGTATTTGCTTAGGATTCAAATTGCATTTCTTATTCTCTGTGATAAACTCCTATCTATAGCCGGAGTTTGTGGTGGGTATGGACCCCCCTCATCCACTCATGACCTTCATTAATTTATCCTCCATGTTGCCTGATGAAAGTGTGCTGGGAAAACAGAACCGGCGCTTTCCTGCTTCTTTTCTCCCTGCTCTTTTGCATTCAGAATCTCAGGGATTTGACTTGTCACTAAGCCCTGTTTAGAGCCACTGATCTCTGAATTCTGCTGTTTGGTTTTTCATGCTGTTCTTCAGAATGTACTGCAAGGCTCACAGATGCTGCTACACAGGCAGTTCCAAAGGGCAGCGTGGGGCTGCCCCAGTGCCAGGCTCTGTCTCAAGTCTGGAGAAGCCTGTGGCTGGCTGGCATGCTGTGCTGGCCCCTCTTGGGTTGCCGCCGTTCCAGCAGGGGGACGAGATTCTGAGCTGGCCAGCATTTAGTGAAGTTTTACGCTGGCCAGGGCTCAATGCTAGGCAGTTACAGATGCCTCCTCATTTACTGTCCCTGACATCCTCATTCCTATTTTGCAGTTTGCCCAGGTGCCTGAGTGAGGCTAATAAAGGACATCAATCCTCCCAGCCTGAGTCCTGAACAATTTGAGAAACAAAGCAAACGAACAAAGATAAAGGCCAAAATATTGTCTTTCTCAATTAGAAATGCTAAGTTGGTAGATAGAAGCTAGTGGCAGAACCAAATAAGCAGGCAAAGATTGACTCCCGGAACCAAGCAGGTACACAGTCCAGGCTCACACAGCCGTGGAAACCTCCCCATCTGCTCCCCCCACTGGAACAACATCTGAGCTGGAGTATGGTCTTAGGGTCATAGGCCAAAACTCTACTTTAATGGGGAAAAGTAAGTCTCATGAGCTTCCTTCTAAAATGGACTCTGACCTGGCATGCTGAATGAAGTTCTGTTCTCCTCCATCATGCTAAGAATGGTAACTACGTTCTTTGCTGGAGGCTGGTGCTCCCCCAGAACAATGGATGTGACATCCTCTGTCTGACCTGAGTGTGCTCAGCACCAGCCCACTGGTTGAGGTCCATTCATTGCCTTGAGGCCTTACTCAAAAAAAAAAAAAAAAAACCTTCTTTTTAAATGGGATTAACATGATGTTTAATAATTAAATTTGTGTCTTTGAACTTGACATTGGATGTGTAAACTCTATCCTCTTAAAGGACAGCTTGCTGTAGGGGGAGGCCCTGCTTCATGTGTGTCCATGATCAGATGTCTGCTTCCTAGATCTGGGTGTAGGGGAAAGGGGACTTTCGAGTGCAATTCCCATTGAGAGACTTCTTGGAAGATCAGGAATGAGCTAGAGAGAGCATTGAAGGAGACAGTGTCACAGCCTAGTTCATGCAATGTCTTACAAACCATGTAATTTGCAAGATTTGCTATTTAAGGAGAAGTAGGAAGAAGGAAGTAAATCTTATACCCAAAGTTAGACCCTGGAATTTGGAATTGGGTCTCTTTCAGGTGAATCAGAAGGTATGTTCCAGAAGCTGTGACATCCCCAAGTCTATTTATATCTTAGATGGTTATCTTAGGAGCCTAAAATAGCCTTTGTCTTTGTAGTTGTGTTAAATTGACAGTATGAACAAGTTTGGGGTTCATATTCCTGTGAAATATTCTTTTTTTTTAGAAACAGAGTCTCACTTTGTCACCCTTGATAGAGTGCCATGGCTTAATGGCTCACAGCAACCTCCAGCTTCTGGGCTTAGGCAATTCTCTTGTCTCAGCCTCCCAAGTAACTGGGACTACAGGCGCCCACCACAACGCCCGGCTATTTTTTTGTTGCAGTTCGGCCAGGGCCAGGTTTGAACCTGCCACCCTTGGTATATGGGGTCGGCGCCCTACTCACTGAGCCACAGGCACTGCCCCTGGGAAATATTTTTAACTAGGTAGACCAACATCGTTTTGAAACTAGTGTTTTGGCATGGCACCTTTTTGTCTCAGTACTGAAAATCTTATTAAACTGGGGCTTCCAAATTTGAGTTCCTCAAGAAATCAAGAAGTTTTAAAACAGAATCATGAGTCTTACTGTCAGTCACTTGAAATTTTCTGTGGAGATAGCTTTCCCAGATACTGTAAAATCGCTTTTGTTTAGAATTCTGCAAAGTGACTCCTTTCTTACCTTTTTTTCCTCTTGGCTGTGGCCAAGCCCTCAGTAGATGAGCAGGAAGGTATAAGCGGTTTTGCAGACTAATTACTGCAGCACTTGCCTGTCTGAAAGCTGCAGTCTTGAGGGGTCTTGAAAAGAGAATTGCCTCCTCTCCTGAGGATTGCCTCCCCTCCCTGAGAATTGCCTCCCCTTCTGAGAATTGTCTACCCCTTGTGTGGGGAAGAACTGTTTCCGATTTACGGCCAGGGTCATTGGTGGGTCACTCTGGGGGCTCTTGAGCTAGCAGTTTAGTTTGGGTGGTGGAGTTAGGAAGCCCCGGCACAACTCCATGGATAAGGTCATAACCAGCCTTCCATGTCAAGTCCTGTCTTTGATTCCCTTGAGCTAGCTTTACTCTTTGGACTGTCAAACCGGCACCTTTGGATATGTCTATGACCTTGAAAATTAGAATAATTAAGTTTCCTCTGGCACAGCAGGACTTTATATGCGTAATTAGCAGCAGCCAACATTCCCTGGAGACCAAATTTATGAAAGACATGAAAGAAGGAAAGACGCTGGCCTTTCTGAACAAGGGAAGGGACGTTGGTTATGAGGGTTGGCAGTAGTTGGCTGTTCCTTCCCGTGTGCTCATAGATATTTCCATGAAGCTTAATAAGGCATTTTCCCTTTATTTTTCTAGGTAGCACCTATCGTGTGAAACAGAGGGAAGTGAATAGTTGGCAACTGAATTAATGAACAGAGCTAAGAACTGAAAAAACCCTTTCTATAGGGGAGAAAAAAGTTAGTTGTAGGCTGCATTAACTTTGACGTACTGAAAATGATTTTTAGACTGTACTAATTATATATATGCATTTTATGTTCCCAAGCTATGGCGGTGCCTGGCATGAGCTGGTCACACAGTGGATGCCCAAAACATGAGCGATGAATGTTTTTGAAAGCGTGCCTTTATAGGCACTTCTTCAAACAACTCTGATCTTTTATAGCACTATTTTCTCCAAAATTGGCTTTAGGTGTTTATAGATAGATAGGCTGGTGGGTATCTATAGAGAGAGAGACAGAGAAAATAAGAGAGAGCACCGTCCATTAGGACACTGTGCTGTCTGTTGATTGCCCTGAGGGGTACAGATGTTGCTTTCAGCCAATGGGAGTTAAAAGAGCAGATTGTCCATCCCACCCTCTCAGCCAGACAGCACCCGTGTTATGTGCGGTTAGTACTCTCTGCTGGAAAGCTCTCCTAGTGCTGTGTTCTTCCTCTAGATGGTCTCTTCTTGCCTTCATTTCATGTTGTTGGAACTGAAGCCAAGAAGTATGCAAGCAATAGTGTCTGACTGTTCGTAAAGACAGTGTCATTCCAGCTGCAAAAGCATGGGTTTTTCAGTGGTTAGACACCTTCATGGGAACGATCTAGTAGAGATCAATAGGCCATCAGATGTTAGTGGAAGTCCTTTGGCGTTATGACGCCCAGTTATAAGGTCTTTGCTATTGAGGAAGGGTTAATCGACAACTTAGTTGTGTTAGTTGGGTGAGAATATGGCCGAGAAGACATTTCCTAGGAGCCCAGACATGTCGTTAAAGTACTATGATGGGGCCGGGTGCAGTGGCTAATGCCTCCCAGCACTCTGAGAGGCCGAGGTGGGTGACTTGCTTACGTTCAGGAGTTCAAGACCTGACCAGCCTGAGCAAGAGTGAGACCCCATCTCTAGAAATAGCCCAGTGTTATGGTTGGCGCTTGTAGTCCCAGCTACTCAGGAGGCTGAGGCAAGAGAATCACTTGAGCCCAAGAGGTTGAAGTTGCCGTGAGCTATGATGCCACAGCACTCTACTGAGGCAAGAGAGTGACACTTTGTCTCAAAATCAATAAATAAATAAAAGGTGCTATGATGGGCACAGATACCTATAGGGACATGGTGGCATGACCTTGTGGTCTGTGATTCAGTTAGTGCTAAATGGAACAAGCAAATACTCATTCTTTGATAGTCATGACTAAAAAGGAGGAGGAGGCGTATGATTAAGGGTCCTTTAAACATCTATCATGTGATCCCAACTTGATGTTTCTATTTTAGTTTTTGATCTTTGCCCACCACCACTCACATCTTTGCAGATCAGCTCCCCTTCTCTCCAAAGTAAATCAGAGGAAGAAGGGATGAGAACATTAAGAAATTGGCCAGTGCCTGTGGCTCAAAGGGTAGGGCACCAGCCCCATAGACTGGAGGTGGTGGTTCAAACCCAGCGCCGGCCAAAAAAAAAAAAAAATTTAAGAAATTAACCAAAAGATGTTCTCAGGACCTGGATTCAGGGAGTGAGTCAGAGAAGGACTGATTAAGTTAGATTTTCTTCCTGTTCACCAACAAAACCAAAGCGAACAAGTTAGATGTTGATGCAGCATCATTGCCAAGCTCACGGTGCCTGGGTTAAGCCGCTTTCTTAGAGGCTTTTTCTTGTCTTAGTCAGCTCTCCACAGTCTTTGGAGACAGATGGAAGACTCATATGTTTGTACATCTCCTGATTTCAAAGGAAAACTAGAACCATTTCCCAAAAGACTTTGCTGGAGAGAAAAAAGAGAGAGAAAGACAAGAATAAAAGCAATGTGGGATCCTGTGAGTCCGAGAATCACTAACCATTTTACCTTCTCTGAGAATCAGATTTGTTACAAGGTGGTACCACAGAGTAGCTCTGAGAAGTCTTTGATTAAAGAAATTTGTTTTATTTAAACTTAAGTTTCTGTTAACTGTATTTAACATGACAAAACAATATAGAAATAGCTAACATTTAAATAAGTGAAAAAAAATTCTAACGTTTACTGAAGGTCTCTGTTGCTTAGGGCATTATTTTATTGTCTATACTTTTTTCCCTTCAACTTTTAACTATGTAGGTGACATGTGAAACCATCAAATAAATGTAAATGTTCTGTAAGAAAAAAAAAAACGTACACGTGTATGGGGAGCCCCAGGGTCTGAATCAGTGCTATCCAATAGCTTCTAATGCCAGCCACATAAGTAATTTTTTCAAGGAAATTCTTTCCTTTTTAGTTGTTTCCTTATTGACACGTATTTAGATGGGTATATTTTTAGAATATTCCAGTAAAAAGGGGCAAAACAAGACGCCTGTAATCCTAACATTTTGGGGGGCCTTGGCTCAACTCCCTTGAGCTCAGGAGTTTGAGGTTGCTGTGAACTTTTCTGATGCCACAGACTCCACCTTGGGCAAAGAGTGAGACTCTGTCTCAAAAAAAAAAAAAGGCAAAAAAGGGTGAGAATCATTTTACCCTGTATCTAAAATATTATCATTTCAGCATATAATCAGTATAAAAGTTATTAATTGATATTTTGCGTATTTTACACTTACAGCACACTTCAGTTCAGACTAGTTCCACGTTAAGGAATCAGCAGCCTCCCGACGAGCATTTTGGATGATACAGCCCCCTAGTAAGCTGCAGTGGCCCCTGCTCTTTTTCCCGGGGGTACTATGCAACCAGTCTTATTTAATCTCAACAGCTTCATCTGGAATTAGGCCAGCCTCTGGGAATTAGGTGGTGAAAGACACGTAGGCACACAACAACATTTCTGTTTCTATTATGTTTGTTTCATGCAGCCCTGGTGTCAGATTTGCACAATGGTGGGGAACATAGTTGGGAGAAACCTTTAGGACCCAATGAAAGTCAGCAGGAAGGGTCCAGGAGCCCCATTTAACCTTGGCAGGATACATTTTAATTTTATTTAGGGTCAGCCTTTTCGTTGTGATGGAACTGTGATAGGCACTTAGGTATGTGAAAAAAATATTGAGACCTATTAGATGGAGCCATTGGATTGGACCTTGAGGGCCAGAAAAATTTGAAATGCATTATAATTAGAGCAGACGTGCTTCTGTTTGTTAGGGACTAGATTATACCATAGTTAACATTTACTTAAGTGTTTTCCACGTGTCAATCCCTGCCTAATGGGAATTGCCTCCTTATACAAATGGGGAAAATAAGGTAAAAAATGTAACCTGGGCTCCACAGTTGTCACCACAGCCCTCGCTCTTACAGGACAGAGGATTCCCATGCGATCTCCATCCGGGGATCTGGAGTCTCTGGAACAGTCAGGATGACGTGGCTGGAGACTAACTGCCATACAAGAACGTGACCTTTGGGGGAATTCCTGAATGTCCTTGACACTAGTATGCTGTGCAGATATTTTCTTTAATTCTTGAATGTCAAAATCATACCATTTCAATTTGAAAAATTAGGGAATCATTTGAAATTAGTCCTGGAGAGTCGAGATTACTCTCTGGGTATACTTTCAGTTTATCCACGTCTTACAGTTTTAACTTGATGACTCTCTCCTTTCCCAGACGTGGCTCTGACAAGCTCCTGCTGCCGTCACTTCATTAATCTTACTTTAGCAGGACACCTGTTCACTACTGGGCAGCGTTGTCTGGTATTGGGCCATAACTATGATGTTAATTTAGGGCTGATGTTTTCCAGGCTGAAGCGTGGCTTCCTGTGGGTAGTGATGTGGGAAAGCAAATCAAGCAGGCAAGGAAAACATTGACAATTGTCTGTTTCTACTAGTTTTTGACTGTATGATGTGATTTGGGGTGGAAAGAAGGCCATTTGTTCGATGAGGTCTCTTTCGTAGGGCCACTATTCAGCAGGAATTCCATCAGCTGAATAAGGATATGAAACACCGACTCTCAAGTGAGATCCCACTGGAGCTGAATCCTGGCTCTGCTCCTTACGTCGGGATCTTGACGTTACTTAACCTCTCAGTGTCCTTATTTGCATAATGGAAATAACAATAAAACCAATATTTGATAGAAAACTCTTAGCCTAATAAACACAAATAAATGTTAACTTCTGCCGTTGCTATTTAGCAGATATATACTGAAACCTACTTTTTACTTAGCAATATGGAAAAGTTTCTTGGAGAAAATGGTATTCTAGTTTAGTTTTCGTTAATTCAGAGTAAATAAATAAGAAGAAATAAGATAAAAGGATGTGATGAAGAGCAGGCAGCATGTGCGGTGTGCTGCACCTTGGATTTTTTTTTTTGTAGAGACAGAGTCTCACTTTATCACCCACTGTAGAGTTCGGTGGCATCACAGCAACCTCCAACTCCTGGGCTTAGGCAATTCTCTTGCCTCAGCCTCCCAAGTAGCTGGGACTACAGGTGCCCATCACGACTCCCGGCTATTGTTTTGTTTTCCTGTTTGGCCAAGGCCGGGCTTGAACCCGCCACCTTCGGTATTTGGGGCTGGCGCCCCACTTGATGAGCCACAGACGCCGCCCTGTGGCTTGAATTCTTGAAACCTGAAAATGCAAATGCAAGTGTACCTTTCAGTCCCATGTGACATTCTGATTTTTGAAGGTCTTGGACTGGAATTTTGGCTCTACTGCTTCTTAGCTAAATGACCTGGGGCAACTTACTCAAGTACTTGGTTTCTGCTAAAAGTCCAGATAAAAATAGTACATACTTTATAGAGTCACTGTGAGGATGGCATAAGTAAAACATATTAAACACTGAAGCCAGGACATTCATAAGTCATATGAAGTAATAGTATCAGCCATAGCTATTGTGTTTAGCGCAGAGAGAGGGAAGGAGTGAGAAGGTGGGGTCTTGGTGTGGGCCACATCTTTTGGGGGCACGACACAATTACAAGAGGGTCTTTACCTAACAAATGCAATCAATGTAACCCAGTTTCTTGTACACTCAATGAATCCCTAACAATAAATTAAAAAACATATATATACATACTATGTTATAAAATGGATTGTGGATTTTGAAATCTCATCAATGAGCATTAAATATCATTATGAAAATGAAAAATATTTCAGAATATCATGGGGGTACACACATTTTGGTTCCATATTTTGCTTTTGTAAACAATAGCTATTGTTGATAATAAAATTACTTATGGAGTTACAGTTTCACTGGGGAGGCAGATTTAGCACATGAACAGCTGAGGAGCCTGTAGTTCATTGCCACATGTGTGTTATAACATGTAATCAAGGACAGTCCTTTCCAACCATTTCACTTATCATTCCCTCCTTCAATGACTTTGTTAAAAAACAAGCATAACAATAACACAAAAACTTTTGTTTTATTGCCATAAAAGCAATGAATGGACATTGTAAGCAAATTGTAAAATATAGACAAAGTGTAGAACAAACCAGACCCATAATCACACCCTCAAAGTTAACTATTTTTAACACCTGTATATGTTAGTTTTTCATTTGTTTGTTTTTTTTTTTTAATAATTTTATTGAATCATAATTATGTACATTGGTGCAATCACAGGGCACGATTCATATACATTCAGAAATATTTTGATCATACTGTTACAGATATCCTTCATGGCATTTCCTTGATCACTATAT
>CAUYON010123770.1:0-34450 GCA_963573935.1 Arctocebus calabarensis | reverse complement strand
TTACCGCAGATTCATTTTGACAATTTTTTTCTTTATTTTTATATATGTATTTGTATTAACCCATCTACTGAGAGAGAGGAAGGAAGGAGGGAAGGAAGGAAGGAAGGAAGGAAGGAAGGAAGGAAGGAAGGAAGGAAGGAAGGAAGGAAGGAAGGAAGGAAGGGAGGGAGGAAGGGAGAGAGGGAGGGAGGGAGGAAGGAAGGGAGGGAGGGAAGGAGGGAAGGAAAAACTTTCATCATATACAAATTTGCTTTGAAATATTATATTTTACTCAGTGGTTAGCTTTAATTTTGTCATCCTAATAAAATACAATGGATTTTATGTTGTAGTATGTTGGTATCACAGTTTGTTATAACTGTCATTTAATAGTTGAACCCTTTAATTTGTGGGGGTTTTTCCTCCACAAATTTAAATATTTAAATATTTAAATATGGAGATCTGTAGGAGCAATTTTGCCACTTCTATACTATTTGTTTTGCTTTATATGATATTATTTATTTTACTCTGAAATGGAAGACCCAGGTACATAATTTAGAACAAATAAACTTAACTACCTCAACATTTGGCATGGTAACACTCACATTCTCCTCTTTCTTCCATTGCTTTATGCCAGCCACCATGCTGCTGAGAACATATCTCTTAGCAAAGTTAAGGCACCCTAACGAATGACTTACTTATTTTGTTCTCTATTTTACTGGTGGTTCTAGCTGGGGCTAGTCACAGCAAAGACTGGGAACCACTAGGATGGTGGTTTTGCCAAATATCTGGGAGATAGGGGTGTTGAAGAGACCTTAATTAACAGCATCAAGGCCTCATGTGATCCATTAACTTTCCTAAGGTTGTGCATTAAAATATCAAATTATAGCCAAGTTGCTTTTCAAAAACACACTAGCAGTCACCAAAAGTTATCAATACAATCTTGAAAACTTTTCTCCAGACATGAGGTGGAATTAATTCAGTCAGTTATAGCTATTATGTAACCGACACATCACACTGTAGAGAGACACCAAAGGAAAAAAAAATGCACTAGATGTAATTCCTATCCAAAAAGAACTGTGATGTTAAGGGGAAGAAAAGCCACTTCCAGTAATCTACTGCAGCATGAGCATGCAAACCAAAATGTAGTGGCTTAAAGCAGAAATGATATTGCTCCCAATTCTGCAGCTCAGAAATCTAAACAAGGCTCACAGAATACAGCCCAGCACATGCTCCATCCAGGGTTGGATGGTTGGCTTGACTGGAGCTGAGGGTAGAGATGGGGTCCTCCTGTGTGTGGGACTCCAGTGCTGGCAATTTGTCTGCACTAGAAATTCTGTCTACTCTCCGCTTTTAGTAGTCTAGGCTGAGCATCTTTTCAACAGTGAAAATGGAATAAGCTTCAAGATCTCTTAAGACTCAGGGTCAGAAGCGACACATTGCCTTTCCACTGTACTCTATTAAATACAGCATTGGGGGGGTGCGCCTGTGGCTCATCGAGTAGGGTGCTGGCCGGATATACCAAAGGTGGTGGGTTCAAACTCGGCCTCGGCTGAACTGCAAAACAGAAAAATAGCCGGGTGTTGTGTTGGGTGCCTGTAGTCCCTACTTCTCTAGAGGCTGAGGCAAGAGAATTGCCTAAGCCCAGGAGTTGGAGGTTGCTGGTGAGCCGTGTGACGCCATAGTACTCTGCCAAGAGGGATAAAGTGAGACTCTGTCTCAATAACAATAATAATAATAATAAAATAAATATAGCATTGACACAGGTCAAATAGAGGGGAAAGAGACTTTATCTCTTATGAAAAGAGTGAAAAAGTCACAACCCTAAGGAGCAGGTAGGATAGGGGGAATGATTGTAATTATCTTTGGAAATAATCTCCCAAGTATTTCAGAAACAAAAAAGAATTCGAAAATAAAGAAGTGGATATAAAAGTTTCAAATTTAGAAAGAAAATTACGCCCTAGAAGAATTTTAAGAAGCTACTGCAATAATTAGAAGGATCTCTAATGGACCGTTCAACTTTTTTGAAAAAGGATTACTATCCATTTCTTTAAAGGCTTGAAATCACCAGGACATGAGACTGCTCATAAGGAAGTCCTTAAAAAACAAGGTGGAGATAAAATAAGTAGGCACATTTGAGCTGTGAGCAGTTTGTTTGGCAAGCCATAGTGAGGAGACACTGATAGCTTCCCCCATTGTTTTACCACTGTTGCTGGAAAAAAATATTCAAGGTGACAAAATAAGAACTTACTGGCCAAAGCTTAAATTTTTAAAAGATTGCCTCTCTCTCTCTCTCCCCCCACCCCCGACCCCCTTTCTCTCATATATACACATACACAACTCATCATAATTCTGGGTCAAAGAAAAAATAAACATTACAATATAGCAATTACAACTCTTTAAAAAATAACAAAGTACAACTGTTACCCAAGTATGAGGATTTTTCTTCAAATGTCACTCAGAAAAATGAATAATCTTAAATTTCCTTCTTTGTAAGTATAAAATAATAAAAGTATGGTCAATATTGAACTAAAATTAGGAAAGTAAAAACTAAATCCTCTAAAATCATGGATATACAATAAAAGACAAAAACGATACATTACAGAGCACAAAAATGGTAGAATTAAAAGTGAAATCAAAAGTGTTACATTTGATCACAGAAAGATTTCCATTAATGTCTGAAACAAGACTAGGAAACCCTTTCTCACTGCTGTTACAACTATTAGCATTCGTCTTTATATTAGCAGTTTTCAGGAAATTCTAGGTAATGTAATAAGGTGGAGGAAAAAAAGAATTAACCTTACATTGGAAAAGATGACAAAACTGTCATTATTTAATAATTATATAAAATTAAAAAGCATCTGTATCTAAGAAGGAAGAGGATAGGAGGCAATGACAACTAGATGGATATTCATCAAAATATTAAGCATAGTCACATATAGGCACTGTCATTAGCAATATTTTAAATACTTCCATTAGTGAAATTTAAACATTTCACCACAGTGAAAACTAGTAAGTTGTAAAGGCTAAGATCAAACCAAATATGACTCAAGACTCCTTGATAGTACCCACTATGTAAGGCTGCCTTGGTAACTAGAGTTTGTAAAAATCATTCTACTATTGTTAACAGTGTGATTCTAAGCAACTCCTAAAAGATTTTCCTCAGTGTTTGTCAAAAGGAATTAACATTTATAAAAGAAATAAAGGTAGAAGTAGTTATGTTGCATCTGAATAAAGCAACTATCCTAATTCCATTGAAAACTAAGATTTATCTTTTCTTTTATAAGGAAAAAGTGAAGAGCTTTAAACATCTTATTGACCCATGGTTGTTCTTGAGTCACATTGACTATAATTATCAAAACCTATAAGTATGGTTGGTCTTGATAAAGATCACAAAAGGCTTGGCAGATAGAATCCACTCACACACAACCTTCTGGTCTCTTATTACAGGCTGACATTATACTCTTAGACTTTTGACTAGAAGGATTGAGAAATTGTAATAGTTTTGCTTTTTTCTTTTCAAGTTAATGTCCATTTGCTTATGTGTAGCATATGTATAGCACACATATAATGAAGATTTTTAAGTCAACAGAGAAAAAAATGATGAGAAAAAGATATGGTCAAAAGACATTTTACTTACTTTATTTACTATTTCTGAGGCAAGAAAATCAGGATAAAAAAGGCAAATCAGAAGTCATTAAGATCCAAAGTGAACAATGGATTCAATGCAATGTTTATTAAAATTCCAATTCCATTTTTCACAAAACTAGAAAAAAAAATCTCAAAACTTATATGAAACTACAAAAGATTCCAATATCCAAAGCAATCTTGAAAATGCTGGATGCATAAAACTTTCTAATTTCAAGCCACATTACATAACTATAGTAATCAAAACAGTATAGTAATGGCATGAATACAGACATATAGACCAATGGAACAAAATCAGGACTCCAGAAATAAATTCAGGCATTTATGGTCAATTAATCTTTTTTTTTTAAATTCATCAATTTATTTGTTCATTTATTTCATGTTAATATCCATTTCAAGTTATTTTTGCTTATGATATAAAACAAAAATCCGATTTTATTCATTAGCCAGCATATTGTTCTTTACCAGTTGTTTATTTTGGTTTCCCTTATTAAGGAAAATTGGATCCACTGGCTAATGGATAAAATTGGACCCTTGTCTTATAAGCAAAAACTAATTTTGAATGGATTGAAGACTTAAATTTAAGATCAGAAATTTTATAACTATTAGAAGAAAACATAGGGGAAATTATCTACATTGAAATAGGCAATGATTTGGGGGGGGAGAGGTTTATAACACTAATACATAAGCAACAAAAGAAAAAATTAACAAGTAGGACTACATAAAATTTAAAAAGAATAATCAACAGAGAAAGACATAACCAACTGAATCAAAAGTCAAACTATAGAAAGTGAGAAAAATATTTGAGAACCATATATCAGATAAGTATTAATATCCAAAATATATAAGGAACACACTCAACCAAACAGCCAGAAGAGAGACAGAGAAAAAAAAAACTACAGCAAAAACCTAATTTAAGAATGGGTAAAGGACCTGAATAGACATTTCTCCAAAGAACAAACACAAATGGCCAATAGGTATATGAAAAAAAAATTGCACTGTAACTAATCACCAAAGAAATGCAAACCAAAAACCAATGAGATACCCTTCACATCTATTAGAACAGTTACTATCAGGGAGACAAGAAACAACAAGAGTTTGTCAAGAGTATAAAGAAAAGGAAATCCTTACACAATATGGATGGGCCTGTGAGTTAGTGCAGCCATTTTGAAAAACAGTGTTCAGCTTCCTTAAAAAATTAAAAATAGAACTGCAAAATGATCCAATGATCCCATTTTTTGAGTATATAAATAAAGGCAACAAAATTAGGCTGTCGAAGAGATATCTGTACTCCATCTTTCATAGCAGCATTATTCACAATAAGCAAGACACAGAATCAATCTGCGTGTTCATCAAACAGTGATGAATTTTTTTTTTTTTTTTTTTGAGACAGAGCCTCAAGCTGTCACCCTGGATAGAGTGCGGTAGCATCACAGCTCACAGCAACTTCCAGTTCCTGGGCTCAAGCGAGTCTCCTGCCTCTGCCTCCCAAGTAGCTGGGACTACAGGCGCCTGCCACAATACCCGGCCAATTTTTGGTTGCAGCCGTCACTGTTGTTTGGCGGGCCCGGGCTGGATTCGAACCCACCAGCTCAGGTGTACGTGGCTGGCGCCTTAGCCTCCTGAGCCACAGGCACTGAGCCAACAGTGATGAATTTAAACATGGGGTTTATATCCACAATGGAATATTATCTCGCCTTAAAAAGAAGGAAATCCTGCCATCTGTGACAACATGGATGAACCTGGAAGACATTATGTTAAGTGAAGTATGTCCGACACAAGTACGCGGTACCTCATTATCACACTCACGAGGACTCTGAAAGAGTCTGAACTCATAGAAGCAGAGACAACAACAGTAGTCACCAGAAATTGGAGGTGGTATAAATTGGAAGATATTAGCCAAAGGTTGCAAGCTTTCGGTTATAAGATAAACAAATTCTGGAGATCTGAAGTACAGAGAGAGTAGTGATGGATGTCTTAATTAATTTGACTGTGGTAACCATTATGCAATGTATATTTACACCTGAAATATGTACATCTTTGTCAATTAAATTTTTTGAAGTCTTTTAAGAGTTTTGGGATTTGGTCCAATTTCATGAACTTTGTGTGTTCCCTACTGAATGAAATTTTACAAGGTGTCTGAGTGAAAAATACTAGTATAGAGATCACACAGGAAAGGAAGTGGGTGACTCTTCAACAAATGATCCAGAGTGACTTCGTAGAAGACACAGAGAGTAAATAAGATTTGAAGAATGAGTAAGAATTTGACAATCAAATGAAAAGGCAATCCAGGACAAAAGCAGCAGCTGCAAAGCCAATACTTTAATAAACAACAACAAAAATAACAACAAATCCTCACGATTGTAGTTCATGAATCAGGACCATAGGGTAGTTTAACGAGAATAATTCTGACCACCTACTGACAAAGAATAGATTCATTGGTGTTATATAAGAAGTTTTATAATATCTCCTTTAATCAGGTAATATGTGGCTTCACAAAAAAAATAGAAAGAGATATGATATAATATTTTCAAAATACATAAAGATTCCAGAAATCTGAGAGCAATATGGTATATATAGCCAGGTCTCACAGGAAAGCCACCCAAAACCAGTCTCCCTGTGTCCTCCACAAACATTACATTTTGACATGTTTCTGGGGGATTTTTTGCAAGCCTACTGCCCCTTTTGCAAAGTCCTTTCCTGCTTTAGTTTTCACAGATCTCCAAGTGATATTTCAGCCCCTGCTATACAATAGCAACTCTTCTTACCTCATTTTGATAGGTGTCCCTAAGGTTAGCTGCCTGAGGCAGGCCAGTTTCCCAATCCTAAATTCCTCAGTGTTGGATCTGATGGGCTTTCTTCCCTTTTTTTTTTTTTTTTTTTTTTTTTAATGTACCAGGCTATGCAAGCCATAGGTTCTGCCTTGCTGAAACACAGACTTGCTTCCCTCGGGAATCTGTATACCTTGGTCCAGTAAGTAGATGGCATACTGGTCAGCCAGATGGTCAGCCAGATAGTGGGATCACATGGTGTGTCACCATAGCAAATCCACCCCAAGCAAATTCCCTGAGTACAGGCTGCAGAAATAGTAGGCCCTTATAAAGAAGTGTAGTAGGGCTTTGATAATTTAGCTCAACTGAGAAACCGTTTTCAACTCAGATACTAATCAAGAAATGATTCTTTCTGCCAAATGCAGTAGAATGAAATATGCTTGCAATTGCTGCAATGGGAAAGAAGACAAAGGCAGCTGGCCAGAGCACCTGGGACACAACAGAACAAACACTTGGGTGGGCACGGAACCTCAGGCCAGACAGCAAAGAGGCAGCAGTCACAAACAGAAGGAGTCTTTATCGGAGAGGATTTGTCAGTTTGCAATAAAAGAAATGTACTCTGGTCCGCTCGAGTGAAAAGACAGTTCATTAGATGACTACAGGGGGAACACTCGGGACTAACAGGAAAACTCGGGTAGCAGGCAGGTGGCTTTTAGAGGCCCTAAGCCAGAATGAGCTACTGGAGAAGTTCATCCAGGTGCCACACAGGAATGAGTAACTCTGACCATTTTCACTTTGTCACTCTATCCTCTGCTGAAATTCTCAGAATTCCAAGTGTGCCCAAATAGACTGAGGGCCAGAAGAAAAGTGTTGTATGGACAAACTTTCCCTAAAGACAGTGAGAGAATTCCCCCAAAGAAAACTTTTAAGTACTATTTAAGAGATAAAGTGGAATGGTTGTTGGACAGGGAAAAAAAAAATGATAACGTCCATTACAGAAATGATTTCTTAAGCAATAAGCAATTAGCAGAGGTAAGGCAGCTGGCAGCATGTGATGTGCAGAGAAGGTGAAACAAAGAATGTGAAACAGCCTCTGTGAGAGTACTATTGAAAACTTTGGTTAATAAAAGTGAAATCTCAACAAATGGAGATGGAACTAAAACCAAGTCTTCTACTGGAAATAATGATAAAAGCTAGAACATATGTAGTACTTCCCATGTGCTGGAATCCCCCTCTAAACATTTCTATTTTTCACTCATTTAATCTTTACTTCAACCTCAGAAAATTGTCAGGTAAGTCCCACTTACAGGGAAAAAAGTGACTTTCATGAAATTCTACACAGGAAGTGGCCAAGCTACGATCAGATCCCTGGAATCTGGTTCCACTGAACATGTCGCCTTTGAACCCACTGCAACGTTCTTAGGAAAGGGAAGGAAATATGGTATGGAAAAGTCAAGGAACAGATAAAAAGGGATCAGCAGAACACAGACAAAAGCAAGAAGTGAAACCCAACTTTTGATAAAACCAGAAGATTTCCTTATTACATGTTAAGCCAAGGATTTCACTGAGTTTTTGGTTAAGAGACAAATAGGGATTAATAGGAGAATCTGCTGCATATTCTTCATAGTTTATTAAATGTGATGAAGTGAATTATGTGGTAGACTTTGTTCCAAAGTGCAATGTAAACCATCCCACCTAATCTTGTCCTACTAGCTCCTGAAATGAAGGCTGTCACCACGGCCTCCAGCAATAAGCCAACTAGGAAGTTGTCACAGATAGTCAAGGGGGTGACTGAAACTTGGATATTTTCAGTTTGTGTTATTACATGAGGAAGATATTTTGTATAATTTCCCACCTACATTTTAAATAATTTTAGAAACAACAGAAATTCCTGATAGCCTGATTAAGTTCATTTGGGTTTATGTCCTGGAAAAGAAAAGAGTGAAAGGTTCAGAGGCGAGGGAGACTCAGACTATTATGGTCTGCAGCCCCTCCTAGGTCGAGTGTTCATGTTGCAGAATGTCTGAGAATTTCAGTCCTCTCCCTTCCTGTTTGTCTGCCTGAACAAATCAAATGGAACTCCAAATTGCAATTGTTTGTAAACAACGGAAGATTATTTCGATTAGTAGGAAAGATTTGTCTACAGTTTTAGGTAAACTTAAATCCTGTGTACTAGAAAGAGCCAAACATTAATCTTGAACTTATAAATGTACTGTCTTTTTTATTGCAGCTCAGGTCGGCCACTTATAAAATGGCTGAATTGCCCATTGAGGACAGACTAAACTGTGTAGAGCTGGTGAAGTTCACTAACAGTGCACATTTAGCCGTATGGTAAACAAATAGGAAATGTTAACATGTTCTGTTTTCTGAACCTCCTATCTTCATACCTGAATTGTTTCAGAAAAGCAAAAAGAGAGAAGATAGATTAAACCAAGCACACAGACAGACTGATTTCTGATGCTGTATATCTTTCCCTTCTGCGCTCTTACATTTCTTTAAAAAATATTTTTTTAATCCCTTCTTCCTCCTAGAGAAGAATTACTGAGTAAGAAAAAAAGAGACATCAGAAATATTAGTTTCATGGATTGACACAAAATTATAAATCTAATTTTATTGCTCCTGCTTTTTTTTTCTTTTACCTGTCATTGAGCACATACTATTTGCCTGGCACAAGGCCAAGCACTTTGCATGCATTATCCCACTTAATAGTCTAACAATAATTTGATGAAGCTGTTTCTAGTATTATCACTATTACTACTGTAAAAATGAGAAACCTTGAAGTTGTTAAGTAACTTTCTCCTTACATGCAGCTTTATTTGACTTTAAAGGCTTTAGTGTGAATCATTGTATGAACGGGCCTTTTGTACCCTTTTAGGCCTTATTGCTCAACAATTAATTCATGGCATTATTCTGGGTACTAGAGTTATAAATAAGTAAACAAGCCAGACACTCTGCCTTTGATGAATCTTATATGCTAGTACAGAAAGCAGATATAATCTTATTTTTTAAATATTTAATTCTAAACAGTAGTAAGTGCTGTGCATATTCGAATAGTATATTTAGCTAGAGATCTCTTAGCAAGCGAGCAGAAGGACTTCTAAGAAAAAGCCTCTCTGAGGAAATGAGATTTGAGCTCAGACTTGAATGTTAAGAGTGTACTATGTGCAGTACTGGGTGTAGATTATTCTGAGCAGAGAAAGGGATTCATGAACATGGTCTGAGGGAGGACCATACAGGGCATATTAAAGGATTGGGAGGATCCAGTGTTCCTGAACCACAGAACACCAGTGAAAGCGCATAGGAAGTGAGTGGGCGGGGAAGGCAGGGACTGGAGTACATCATAGGTCTTGGTGATCTGGGGAGGGGTCTATGAATTGTTTTACTAAATGAAACGGGAAGCTAGTGGAGAGTTTTAAGCAAAGGAGTGATTTCATCTGATTTAAGCCTTTTTCTTTTTCTTTTCTTTCTTTCTCTCTCTCTCTCTCTCTCTCTCTCTCTCTCTCTCTCTCTCTCTTTCTTTCTTTCTTTCTTTCTTTCGTAGAGACAGAGTCTCACTTTATCACCCTTGATAGAGTGCCGTGGCATCACACAGCTCACAGCAACCTCCAACTCTTGGGCTTAGGCGATTCTCTTGCCTCTGCCTTCCAAGTAGCTGGGACTACAGGTGCCCGCCACAACCCCCAGCTATTTTTCTGTTTTGCAGTTCAGTCCAGGTGGGGTTTGAACCCGCCACCTTCAATATATGGGGCTGGATCCCTACTCGATGAGCCACAGGCGCCATTTTCAATATATATATATATAATCTGACAATTAAGTTCACAAACTCATTCTAGAAAAAATGTTATACACCTCATCACTACATATCACTATAGTCACATTCAAAGTATTCCCCTTGGGAAGCTATACACTTGAGGCCAGCACCTAGTCCACCCTTCAAAGCAATTTTGGGACTATTTTTTTCTAGTGTGACCATCGATGCTGTCATCATATTACCCTTGATGTCCTGAGTGTCATCAAAATGTCTTCCTGTCATTATTTCCTTTATCTTTGGGTAAAGAAAAAAGCCAGTGGGGGCCAGACAGGTGAGGAGGGAGGGTGTTCTAATGCAGTCATTTGTTTCTGATTAAAAAATCCCTGACACACAGTTCGTTGTGGGCCCCTGTGTTTGTTTATGGGTGATCAACTTTGGTACATTTTTTGCACACATCTTTTTCATGACACAATTTCAGTTCAGAGTTTTCTGACTGTTTCTCTACTGATGTTTCTTTGGTCTGCTTATGCTTCTCACAGTCACCTGATGATTGTGATACACAATTTGAAGAATTCTGGAAAACGTTTGTGTTCATTGTCCCTTTCTTTATTCTAAAGTTATAAATATGTTATCCTATATCATATTTTTGTATGATAATTGTGTTTCTTTTTACATTTTTCCCTCTTTAACTTATCTGGAATGTGTTTTCACAAATAATATGAGGTGGGACCTTAATGTATATTTTTTAAAAGAGAATAAATTTCTTGTTAAACTTCTCAAAAGTGGTAGTGAAATCAGGAACATTAGTCCAAGAGTATGGGCATAATTCCACCAAGAAAGAGGCAGTGTACAAATGAATTAAGTAATTTTCTGAAGGGAGAAAAAGTATCACTGATGCAGAGAGGACAGAGCCACCAGTAACAAGCAGAACTGACAAAAATGCTTTCCAAAATTCTTCAAGCCAGCTCCTCTCTCCCTCTTCACTTTTTCCAGGCAGGTGCCAAAGGCCTTCTTTTGTCCCTCGTGCTTTGTGTTCCTGGATGCAGTGAGCCTGAGGTGACACCTTCTTCAGGTAGGGGAGGGCCTTCAAAGTGTCTCAATATGAGCCTGCAGGTGGATGTCGAGCATCAGGGAAGCCACGATGTAGAGGTTGGGGAAGTTGATGCGCAGCCGCCAGGCCAGATTGAAGAAGACCAGTGCCATGCGAGTCAGCCCCTCGCAGAAGACCCCAGAAGAGCCGGCGGCGGCCGAGCGCGAGAGCCGGACAGCCAGGCCCGACAGAGCTGCCGCCATCTAGAGACCGGCGCTCCCACCGCCCACCCGCGCTGCCCCGGGCCTCTGCCCCGGCCGCTGGCCTGCTCTTCAAGCGCTCAGGGAGCAACGGAGGAGGCAGCAGCTACACTAGCGGGTGGGCCGCGGGGTAGCAGAGTCAAATTTTTCTGTTTTTAGTAGAGACGGCGTCGCGCTCTTGTTCAGGCTGCTCTCAAACTCCTGAGCTCAGGCAATCCTGCCAGTGTGCTAGGATTACAGGTGGGAGGCACCATGCCTAGCCACAAATGATTTTTCATTCACTGGACTGGAAAAATTTTTTTAAATCATAATACCAAGTGTGGATAAGGTGTGTGAAAATAGGTAAACTCTGAATGAAAGCATAAATTATCAGACTACTTGGTTAATAATTTGACAATTTTTATTTTAAAAAAACCACATCTACTCAATAATATTCAGGCATCTTTGTGCATAAAAGGTATGAACAAGGCTTTTCTATAACATATTTGTAATAACATAAAACATTAGACAATCAAAATATCATCGACAATTGAATGGTTACATAAACCATAAAAGCCAAGTAGTATCTTATAGGATGTGAAGACATAGAAAAACTTCCAAGAGATACTAGAGTGATATCTCAAAGATATTGTAGATTTAGTTCCAGCCCACCACAATCATGTCGCTATAACAATACATGGAGTCACATGATTTTTTTTAATTTCCTGATGCATGTAAGTTATTTTAACAACATACTGTAGTCTATTAAGTGTGAACTAGCATTATAACTAAAAGCACAATTGTAAATACCTTAATTTCTAAATATTTTATTGTTAAAAAACACAAATAATCACTAAATCTTCAGCAAGCTAGAATCTTTTTCTGGGGAGGGATCTACCCTTGATGCTGATGACTGCTGACTGACCAAGGTGGTGGCTGCTGAAGCTTGTGAGGGCTGTGGCAATTTTTTTTATTATTATTAAGACAGAAACTCACTTTGTTGCCCTTGGTAGAATGCTGTGTCATCATAGCTCACAGCAACCACAAACTCTTGGACTTGAATGATCTTGCCTCAGCCTCCCAAGTAGCTGGGACTACAGGCACTCACCACAACGCCCAGCTATTTTTTTAGAGATGGGGTCTCACTCTTTCTCAGGCTGGTATCAAATTCCTGAGCTCAGGCGATCCACCCACCTCGGCATTCCAGAGTGCTAGGATTAGAGGTGTGAGCCACACTGCCCAGCCTCTGTGGCAATTTCTTAAAAAAAAAGACAATGAAGTCTGCCACATCAGTTGACTCTTCTTTTCATGAAAGATTTCTCTGTAGAACGCAATGCTTTTTGATAGCATTGTATACGCAGTAAATCTTCTTTCAGAATTGAATTCAGTCCTCTCAAACCTACCATTGCATTATCAACTGAGTTCATGTAATATTTGAGATCTTTTGCTGTGATTTCAACAGTCTTCACAGCATCTTTACTTTCTCTGAGTAAATTCTATCTCAAGAAACCATTTTCTTTCCCTATCCATAAGAAGCAATTTGTCATCCATTCAAGTTTAATGATGAGATTGTAGCAATTCAGTCATTTCCTCAGGCTCCATTTCAAATTCTAGTTCTCTCACTCTACACCACATCTGCCCTTACTACTTCGCTGAAGTCTTGAACTCCTCCAAGTCATGCATGAGGATTGTAATTAACTTCTTCCAAACTTGGGTTAATGTTGACAAGTTGACATTCTCTCATGAATCACAAATGTCCTTAACAGCATCTAGAATGATTAATCCCTTCCAGAAGGCTTTCTATTCATTTTGCCCAAATTCATCAGAGGAATGACTATCTATCACAGCTAAAGCCTTACATATTATATTTCTAAGTAATAAAATTTTAAAGTAAAAATGACTCCTTGATCCATGGGCCATAAAAAGTGTGTTGTATTAGTAGGCATAAATTAATTTTACCTTTTACTTTTTTTCACATCTCCATCAAAGCTCTTGAGTGGCCAGGTCTATTTCCAATGAGCCATAATATTTTAAAAGGCACATTTTTTTTCCTAAACAGTAGTTCTCACACAAGGGTAGGCTTAAAGTATTCTGTAAGCTATGCTGTAAACAAATGTGTTGTTATCCGGGCCTTATGGTTCTATTTATCTTAAGAACAATAAGAAGTTAGTAGAAAAGAATACAATAAAATCTCTACTATGATAAATTACTTTTACTATTGTATAAAGGACAAAGAATGGTCAGAGGGGATCAGTGGTGGATGTGGGATAATCAAAGAGATGGTTTTCACCACATTCACATGAGAGAGGTTGGCTCGGGTAGGGTGGTGCTGCTTAAAGAGGCAGTTTAAGAGATTCCAAGAAGGTGTAATGAACAGGACTGTGTATGTGGACATAAGGGAGAAAGAAAGTACTGGCCGGAACACTTCCCAGATTCATGGCAGGGACATGTGAAAAGTGAAAAGACTACCAGGATTCTTTGGATGCTTCCAGTTTGGATAACTTGGTCATGCAACATCTGTGAAGATATTTTAGGGAATATATAAGGCCTTAGTCGTAGAAAGGTGTAAGTGGCATGATCCATTGCCTTAAGAAAAAATGCTGAAGGATCATTTGGATAATACTCTGTAGCCATTAAGAAAATGTATATCCTGTTGGCAATCAGCAAGGATTCTGAGAAACTTTACTACACAATTAGTCCTTGAAAGAAGCTTATGCGGAATCACAAGCAAAGAGGAGAACGGATATTAGCTGCCCTTTAGAGATGCTAGAAGAAGTAGCTTTAAGCTAAAGAGGGAAGGGAAGAATCTTTATCTCTCTGAAGTGCACAAGAATACCAGGGAGCTCAGGGCAAGAGTATTTGTATCACAATCCTTTGCTAAGTATTTCTGGGGAAGAAGAAGCTGATCAGCATAAAAGCTTCCCAAGGGGTACTGTCCATTCCTCATCCATAGAGTTGAAATCCCAGAAGCTCTGAACCAGGGTTTCAACCAGTAACAAACAATTTGATCTGGTCCCCTGACTATTAAGTGATAGAAAGATCTCAGGATAAAAGTAGAACTGGAATGTGAGGCAAGCATCTATTTGATTTGCATTTGCCAAATACAAACATCAATTTAAGATACTATATACATGAAATAGATATATATATCTATCATACAAATACACACAGTGGAGGGAGAGAGAGACAGAGATAAATAATTACTAACACAAGTACATCTAAGTTCCTTTCCTTTGTTATATAATCACCCTATTCCCTGCCCCCCTTCCACTCAAATATCTTATTAGCTGGGTGATAATTTTTTTCCTAGACTCCTCCTTAGGCTATTGTACACCTGTGCAGTACATCTAAGTTCCTTTCCCTTGTTATATAATCACCCTATTCCCTGCCCCCACTCCACTCAAATATCTTGTTAAGCTGGGTGATAATTTTTTTCCTAGCCTCCTCCTTAGAGATAATTTTTTTTTAAGTTCTTATGCCTCTAGGAGGTATCCTTTGTCCTATAGTTAATCTCTTAATAAGACCAATTTAGCTGTAATATAAATGGTAATTCATAGTGTTCTAGTTACTGCACAATTCTCAACTTGCTCAGAAACTGCATATGAGCAGACTGGCCTTACCTATGGGCAGAGCTGGTTAGGCTTGGAAGGGTTTGAATCTATAAAGAAGACTCAGGTCTTTGACCCTTGTTAAATGTTCTGGAAAGAAGTACTTAAGACTTTGTCAATTAAAGTAACTATTGTATATAAAGACTGCATTAGGCATTGTGCCTGTTCTTAAAATCCATCTGAGTGATGTGGGACTCAAAGTGGGTAAAATACATAACAATACCAAGGCCAAATGTGTAAAAAAGCAAATCTATACAGAGCAGGACAAACACTGTAGCAGACAGTCACCAGGGTGAGTTAGAACATCCCTTGTAAGTAAAGTATATTACAAGGTCTAAAATACAATAATAAATATGCCATTTTAATTTCTGGGGTTGTATGGCTAATTTCTTTTCTCTCAGATTTTCACTACCATTATTGTTTAATTTCATTTGCCATTGTTGAGTGGCAAACGAGCTTACACCTGGAAGGAGCTTACAGTTAATCTGTTGTAAATGAAGGATTTGCAAGTGGCATGATTCCATATTTTCTTAAGGATTTAAGGTGTCACTGGCTTTCAACGTGTTCTATACAAGAGTTCTTTGCCAGGATTCTACCTGATGCCAATTTTCATTCAATCTCCATAAATGTTTATTAATACAATACTGCATAACTTCTTAAGTATTGAACATGCCAAAGAAGGTATTTGTTTTTGTGTTTCTCTATGCCCATATTTAAACATATTACGTAAGTATGTCCACACCTAAATATGTCCCATCTTGTTGATCCATTTCTAAAATTCACACCCTGTCTTGTATTAATGCAACCCAACCATGAAACTAATTTGTTCATGAGTCATACCGTTACAAACACTGAAGTAATTGTAAAGTCATCTCTTGTTAGTTTGCAATTAGGGTATTAAGTTCAATATGATGCTGTATTAGAGTTTAGAAGTAAAGTCATAAAGGGTTTTATTTCTTAATGCTCAATATTTCATTATATACAAAGATAAACGTATCTCCATTTCAACACCTATAAAAATAATTAGGGTTTCTGGAAGTATCACAGCAAATGCTGTTTATTTATTTTTAATTTTTAATTATTATGGATAGATAATAATTGTATATATATAGATAGAGTACATCTGATGTTTTGATACAGACATATGATGTGTAATAATCAAAGTTGAGTAATTAGTATCCATCACCTTGAGCATTTATCATTTCTTTGTGCTAGGAACATTCTTCTTCCACTCTTGTAGTTATTTTAAGGTGCTACTTATTATTGACTGTAGTCACTTTGTTGTGTTACCAAATATTATTCATTCTATTCATGGAATTTGCAAACTGAGGAGGTACCTATAGGCATGCTATAAGATTCTAGAAAGGCCTGTATGTTTAATTGAAGTAATATTTTAAGTGAGAACTTTGACTGTAGTATCAAAAGAAATTTACCAATTGTGTAGTATGATTTTCAACCATATATACTTGACAGTTCATAGACACTTTTTTACATCTAGAGACATAAGGTACAAAGAAAATAAAATACTTAGAAATGCACTTACCCAAAGAGGTGAAAGATCTCTCCAAGGAGAATTATAAAACACTGTTGAAGGAAATGATAGATAACACAAACAAATGGAAAAACATCCAATGTGCATAGATTAGAAGAATAAATATTGTTAAAATGTCCACACTGTATTTTAATGAAGTGATTACAAATTTCATGCAATGCTCAAACAAAATACCAATACCTGGCTCAGTGCCCATAGCTCAATGAGTAGGGTGCCAGCCACGTACCCTAAAGCTGGTGGGTTCGAGTTCAGCCCCAGGCCTGCTAAACAACAATGACAACTGCAATCCTGCCCCCCCCAAAAATAGCGGGGTGTTATGGCTTGTGCTGTAGTCCCAGTTACTCAGGAGACTGAGGCAAAAAGAATCACTTTTAAGGTTGGGGTGTGAGCTGTGACATCACTGCACCCTACCAAGGGTGACATAATGAGACTCTGTCGCAAAAAAAAAAAAATACCAATATCATCTTTCACACATCTAGAAAATATAATCCTAAGCTTCCTATAAAACCAAAAAACAGCCAAATAGCCAAACCTATCCTAAGCATAAAGAAAACATTTGTCGGCATCATATCATCTGACTTCAAATGATACTGCAAGGGTAGAGTAATAGATAGCATGGTACTGGTATAAAGGTAGACATACAGAGCAATGGAATAGAATAGAGAACCCAAAATTGAAGCCATCGTTTCTCAGCCTTTTGGCTAAGATCAAATGAAGTATCCAAAATTGAAGCCATCCATGCAGCCACAACCAAATGATTTTGTCTGACAAAGCAAATTTAAAAAATATATTGAGGAAAGGATACCCTATTCAATATATAAACTGCATAGCCACATGCGGAAGAATGAAATCTGATCCCTCCATCTCTCACCATATACTAGAATTAATTCAAGTGGATTAAAGACTTAAATATAAGGCCTGAATCTATAAGACTTCTTGAAGAGAATGTAGGAAATACTCTTGTGGATATGGACCTTAGCAAAGAATTTGTGACTAAAACTCCAAAAGGAAGTACAAGAACAACAAAAATAAATAAATGAGACTTAATTAAACTAAATGGTCTCCGCACAACAAAGAAAATAATCACCAGAGTAAACAATCTACAGAATGGGAGAAAATGTTCTCGAACTATACATCTAATAAAGGGCTAATATTCAAAATCTACCAAGAACTCAAATCAACAAGAAAAAAATAAGTAAACCCATCCAAAAGTGGGTGAAAGGCACAAACAGATACCTTTCAAAAGAAGATAGACAAATGAGCAACAAATATGTGGAAAAAATGCTCAACAACACTAGTCATCACGAAAACACAAATGAAAACCATAGTAAGACACAACCTTACCCCTGTCAGAATGGCCACTGTTGGCCATTGATTTAATCTGTTAAAAAACTCCATTGGTGAGGATGCAGTGAAAAGAAAATCCTTCTACACTCTTGGTGTGAATGTAAGCTAGCACACCTGTCATGGAAAGCAGCACAGAGGTTATTCACAGAACTAAACCTGCCGTTGGATCCAGCAATCCCACCGATGGGCACCTACCCAACAGAAAAGAAGTTATTTTATAAAAAAGACACTTGCACCTGAATATCTATCATGGCATCATTCACAACTGCAAAGACACAGAGTCAACCTACATGCCCAGTAACTTATGAGCGGATAAAGAAAATGTGATATATATACACCATGTAGGACTACTCAGCCATAAAGTAGGAATGAAATAATGCCTTGAGCAGCAACCTGGATGGAATTGGAGACCATTGTCCTATGTGAAGTATCTCAGGGATGGAAAGTACAGTATGTTCTCACTTATAGGTGGGAGCTAACCAAGGAATGCATATGACTGTAGAGCAGTGTAATGAATGTTGAAAACAAGGAAGGGGAAACAGGGGAGAGAAGGAGGAAGGTGTAAAAGTGCATTGAAATTGCTAACTTAAGCATTATATAATTCACCCATGCAACAAAAAACACATATACTCCCTATATTTTTTCCTAGATTTTTAAGTTTTTTAATTGATTTTTTTATTTAAGTATGTTAATGGGTACATATGGGTATGTTTGAACTTTAAGAGGTACGCTTCATTAACGTACTTGATTTGTTTAACAGATTAAGTCAAAGGTAATAGTGTGGCTTTCATCCAAGGAATGTGCACTGTACCTGATGGATGGGAATTTACCCAGCCCCTACCCCTTATGTCCCCCAGCTTAATTTTCATTGAAATTTACTTCCTTGTGTGCATGTAAGTGTTGGTTGAGTAGTTCTGATTTGGTATTGAGTACATGTGCTTGTTTCTCCACTCTTGTGATGTTTCACTTGGAAGAATGGTTTCCCAGTCCATCCAGACTGTCACAAAAGATACCAGATCACCATTTCTTAATGGTGGAAGAGTAAGTGCTCCATGATATGCATATAGCACATTTTATTAATCCACTCACATACATGTATCTGTGGGCATTTGGGTTGTTTGATATTATGAATTGGGCTGCTATAAACATTCAAATGAAAAAGAAACCTAGAAGGCTAGCTAAGTTCTTAGCAATGTATACATTACCTGCCAACAGTTGGGTCTCAAGTGGAGAATGTCTTGGTAGCAGGAGCTATTCTTTCTCCTACGTTCATTATCTCTTTCAACAACTTCTTCCACGTTGAATATCTTTGATGTGGGTCAAAGCTATCCCTCCTCTTCAACATCACAAACACATCCTAAATTGAACTTCTTAACACTGGTTATCATATTATCTAATTCATCTACTTGCCTCTGGTTTAATTCCTTTCCCATTCACTCACTATAAATCCAAACACAAATATAATCATAATCATTTTTGCTTAAATAAACTAATGATGACCTTTATAACTTCACAAATCCAAGTAATATTTCTATTTTTCAGAAAAGAACAGTTTTTTCTTTTACTCAGACCCCATTTTCTATTTTTATACCCATGTTGTTCTTATGCTCAGCCACCCTCTGCTCCAACTTCTCTGAACATCCTGTGCTCTCGTTTTTGTGACCCTTTGCTAACAATTACATCAAAAAGTTAACTCAAATATTTCCTCTTTCCTAAGGATTTATCATAAATCATGTACCACTGGAATCTGGAATGTATTGAAATATTTACTCCACAAAGCAAGCAATATTGGGAAGTTCTGGTATCAAATTCTAATTCTCTTTTGAGCTACGTAACCCAGACAAACCTGGTTGACATGAACACATACCAGTTAAGTTACTCATATCCATCCTTACCAAGTAGGTGCTGCTAATAAGATAGTTAATAAGGAGCCTATGTCTGAATATCATAGCCCTTCAAATTCTGAGTATGATATGGTACAAGCTTGCCATAGACTTTGACTATGGTTTTGGCATATATAGAGTGTGCATTCTTGACTATGGTTCTGTCATATATAGAGTGTGCATTCTTGGCTTTCTCTTAGCCATCTGTCCTTGTCTAAACCATCTCCAATGTTTATTGTACCTTCTTCTGTTTGTCCAGACAGTCTAACCTCTGACCTTACTTTGGTCTATACATAGAGATACAGACAAATATAGATGATATAGATATAAATCTTAATACACATGTTCTTAACATGTGGAATCTCCCTCTACATCAGCTGTAGTTTCTTGCCCACATTTATCTGAGGAGGATACATTGTTAACTGTAAGTCACAGTGATAACAATAATTACATAGTGGTTACAACTATGATTTATGGCCCACCTACTGTGTACCAGGCAGGATACAAGACACTGTATATACATAGTGCTATTTAATTTCTCACATAATTCCAGTTTTAGTTATCACTAGCACCATTTTAAAGTAAGACCATGGAAGAAACTAGGTCACATATTTGTCATAAGCATAATATCGATACACATACACTCACAGTATGACAAGTCGGCACAAACATGGGAGAATAGAAGATGACTTGTGTCCTTGGAGTGGTGAGGGAGGGGTGATCAGGAGAGGGAGAGGACAAAACATCAGGGATCAAAATGCATACCTCAGAGACATTTATAGAGCAGAGCCCTCTGCACCAGTATTATCATCATAAAATGATCTTTCCAACCCCAAATACCCACCTACCTGCGTCTTCCAAACACATCTCTAGATTCTGACCTCAAGCCTGAAAGGCCCACATTCTTGTGACAACTTCTCCTGCTGCCCAAGTCTCAGGGATGTGTCACATAGAGGAAAGGCAGGTCTCCATCCTCAGTGATCCCAAAGAAGTTGGAATCTGAGGACTGGAACTGAAAAGCAAGACTTTTGCCAGTAGGGCCCTAGCTGTTTTGCAGTTGAAGAATTTTGTAAGGAACAATTTTGATCAGAAATTTTTAAAAAGGTAACATCAGAAAATAAACAATATTCTGTCAAAAATCAAAAAGAATTTAAACATGGGAAGCGCTATTAAGGGTTGAAAGAAGGATAAAACTGGACTAACTAGAACTATCTCCTTCAAGGTTAGGGCCTTGAGCTCCATTCTTCTTCCAGCCAACCCCTGAAAATTTTACATAACAGGGAAACTGTATTTTTCCTTTTCTTTCCTTTTGAAGTTTTGCCATTTGTACTTATGGGCTCAAGGGGCCATTCGTGTGGATCAGTCTATACCTGGAATTCCAGCCCCAGTGGGACACCTGCCAGTGGCCCCATCCAGACGGCGAGGGAGGAGGTATTCTTCAGAAAACGTGAAGACGCGACTGTTAATAAACATTGCTCCATTGCTCCCTATTCCTGTCACCTTCTGCCAAGACTTCTGAAATCTTATTCTTTGAAGTCTCAAAGCTGTAGTTCTAAGACATTGGTACAGGTGACACTGGATGACCTAAACCATGATTCTTGACCTTCAGCTTCCATTCTCATTCCTATCCTCCTGTCATTTTCTTCCTCGCATTCCTTTAAGTTCCATCTTTGCAATACTCCAGAAAAGGTTCTTAGAATTTCCCCTGGCTGTGATAAACCACCTAACTCAAGCCAGTGAGGCAGATTGAGTCGGGGCCTCCATGTCAGCTTCCTACACAGATTTTTGGTTTGTTTGTTTGCAGTTTTTGGCCAGACTGGGTTTGAACCTGCCACCTCCGGCATATGGGACTAGCGCCCTACTCCTTTGAGCCACAGGCACTGCCCTTCCTGCACAGATTTTAGAGGAGTTTCTGCTGCCTTAGAAGATGTAAGAAGCAGGGACCCTCCCTGGCTTAGTTTCATCTGCCTTACAAATTCACACAAAGTACAATGGTAGAAAACAAAGTTACCACCTTTCTTTCGCTATACGGTGAGGAAGAAGGATTGGACTTCACACACAGCTTCTTGTGAAATGTAGAGGGAGGATCAAAGATGTCAAAAGTTAGTTCTGGAAGAGGCAAGTCAAACCTTGGGCCTAAAATACTCTGATGAGAAAAGAAGAGAAAAAGAGAAGCCACATGTATAACACAGCCTCTGTTGCTCCTTACTTTTACTTGTCTTGCATTGTCCTGTGTTTATCACACTTCCCATTGAACAATGTTTTAAAAATATCAGGGGAATTTATCTTGCCATCTGCCCTCCACTAGCCCCGGTTCACTGCACCCCATATGTCCTACTAGTATTTCTTCATGTTCTATAACTTTAAAAACACGAACATTTAAGAGAAGGGGTGGGAAAGGTTTTGGATTTCATTTGTTTCTTTCCCCTTAGCAGCAGGACTTTATATTTTTAATTTGAGCAAAACTAAGAGATAAGTAAAACAGACAGACAAAAAAGATTGGACCTTAAAGAAAATCTGTGTTATGCAAAATTGTTCCTGTAATAACAACAGCTACCATTTAATAAATATCTACCTTCCTTTATGTTCTTGTTCCCTTAAACCATACAACTTTGAGAACAGGTAATATTCCTAGATTATCCCTATTTCACATGTAATGAAATAAAAAATTGCAAAAGATTGAATAACCTGATGTGTTAGCCAGGGTTTTCCAGAGAAACATAGTCAGTAGGATATACAGACAGAGAGAGTGGGAGAGAGAGATTATTAAGTATAAGAAATTGGCTTATGGAAGTTGATAAGCCCACGATCTGCAGCTAGAAAAAATCTAGAAAAGTATAATTTTTTTATGTTTGTAGACAGGCTCTTGCTCTGTCAACACAGGCTAGAATGTAATGGCATGATTAGGGATCACTGCAACCTCAAACTTCTGGGCTCCAGCAATCCTCCTGCCTCCACCTTCAGAGTAGCTGAGACTACAGGCATGTGGCAGGGCAACCAGTTAATTTTTCTTTTCTTTATTTTTAATTTCAGAATATTACTTGGGTTCAAATGTGTTGGCTACATGAAATGCCTTTGTACAGTCTGAGTCAACGTTATACGTGTTCCCATCACCAGATAGAGTACCTTGTACCCGTTAGATGTGATTTTACCATCCCCGACCTGCTAAGTTTCCACTGAGTCTTATTTCCATATGTGCACATAGATGTTGATCAGTTAATTCCAATTTAATAGTGAGTACATATGGTGGTTTTTGTCCATTCTTACACTATTTCACTCAGGAGAATGGTCTCCAATTCCATCCAGGCAGTTACAAAAGGTATTAGTTCACTGTTTTTTAATACCCCTTACAATAGCAACAAAGAAAATAATATACCTAGGAATATATTTAACCAAAAAGGTGAAAGACCTCTACAAGGAGAACTATGAACCATCAAGGAAAGAAATCACAGAGGATGGAAACAAATCATGCTGCGGATCAGCAGAATCAACATTATTATGATGTCTAGCATTTTCTAATTGTAGAGATGGGGTCTTGCTCTTACTGAAGCTGGTTTCAAACTCCTGCCCTCAAGAAATCCTCCTGCTTAGACCCGTTACAGTGAGAGGATTATAGGCATGAGCCACTGCACCTGGCCTAGAAAAGCACACTTCTAATCTGAATTCAAAGGTCTGAGATCAAGGAAACCGAACAGAAAAGTCCTGGTCCAAAGTCTAGCAGGTTTGAAACAAAAGAAGAGTTGATGTTTCAGTTCAAGTCCAAAGGCAGGATAAACCAGGAGTCAGTTAGGCAGAAAAAGTCCTTTCTCAAGGGAAAAGAAGTCAGCCATCTTATTCTATCCAGGCCTTTCCCTGATAGAATGAGCTTTGCCTCCACAGCAGAAAACGATCTGTTCAACTCAGTCCATCAATTTAAATCTTAAACTCATCCAAAATACCTTCCCAGAAATGCCCAGAATAATGTTTGTTCTAATATCTGGACACCCCAAGGCCGAGTTGGTTGTCAAAAGTAAATCAATAAAATAACCACCACATTTGCCTAAAGCTATCTTATTTGTAAGTGCTAGAGAAAAGACTTCAACTCAGGCCTGTCCTTCTTAAAAGCCTCAGATCATTTCTCTATTCCAGAAACATGAGATGACAAGAATTACCTAGAATGCCTGATTTTGTTACTTGAAGCTTACGCCAACATCACAGAAAAATTCATGATCAATGATTTTATACACACATACATACAAAAGAATTCCAAAACATCAGATACATCGGTAAACCCATTTAATTTCTGTACTTGAACCAAATTAGATGCACAGGAGCTGAAACCACTCCAAAAGGAAGAAAGGAGCCCCTGGTGCAGGTGCTTGAGACTCAGGAGAAGCCAGCCACCTGAGTTTCTTCCAATAACTAAGAAAAGTTTCTTCAACGGACAGAAAACCTGCAACTTCCGATAAATCACTGCCCATTTGGTCATATTCAAAGAAAGAAAACAATTTGTTCAAAGAAGGTTCCTTCTTATACTTGCAAAAGAATCTTTTTTGCAATAACTCAATGGAAGCAGGAGAAAC
Source organism: Arctocebus calabarensis (assembly GCA_963573935.1). Classification (NCBI taxonomy): domain Eukaryota; kingdom Metazoa; phylum Chordata; class Mammalia; order Primates; family Lorisidae; genus Arctocebus; species Arctocebus calabarensis. The sequence continues at coordinate 10,083 of CAUYON010123770.1, read as the reverse complement.
ACATTTTTGTTGTTAAAGAAAGAAATTTAGCACTCAAAATAGGAGTGATCAGTAATTGCATTCTGTCCAGACACATTAACAAATGTCTGAGGATCAGATGACAGAAATATGTTGAGGAATAATAGCTGTCTAAAATTGTAAGTCAATTTAGTTTTTATTCAAATGGTTTTGTGTGACATTATATTCTCATGGAAGTGGAAGAATATGGCCCCAAATGAGCAGGATACATCTGCATATGTGGAAATTTTAAGTCCTTGTTAAAGGAAAAAGTTATATATAAATGGTTTTCACAGAACCTGCTAACTAGTATTATTATTTGCTCTCTTCTCAGTTGTAATAACTAAGTACTGTATGTACTAGTTTTAAACTAATCTGAGGCTTTATGAACAAATGAAAGGGCTTCTTATTCCATCAGAGTCCAAAGAAAACCTTTCAAGAGTTCTACAGCCTGAGATGATTTTAAGGGAAGAAAACAAAGATTCTGATCAGTGATAGGATTAAAAGTTCATCAAATTGGGAGCAATTTGATTCCTAGCATGGCTGAGTGTCTGAACACTAGTACTCAGCACTGGTATGACTGAAAAAGAAATATGAGGGGATGTACATCATCTCTAATTTAAACAAATTTGCTGAGTCAAATAGGTGTGACCCACCCTGTATACTTGAATTACTTTCAACTTCTTCAAGTGAGTACTATTTGCAAAATACTTAAAATGGCAAGCTCTGAAGGCAAAAGTTAATATCTTTCTAAATATTAGGTTATAGATTGCTGTTGTGAATTTATATAAAGGTAAATAAATTTAAGTTAGCACCCAACATGGCATGACTCACACTTTTGTGGAAGGGGACCCTGTAGTCTAGATGGGACAGCCTTGGGCTAAGAGTTGGACCTGGACTCTAACTTTGGGACATGGCTCTGTCATTATCTGTGGCTCTCCAAGTTCATTATGCTTCAGTTTCTTTACATATAATACCTGAGAAATAAAAAAAGAGAGGCAGAAAACAACGAAAATAAAAGTCTCCTTATCCCACCATTCCGAGATAATTTTTAAAAAGAGAATAATAGTTGCTTTGTATTTCAAACACATAGTATGTTGAAGCTGTGGAAAAAATGCCCAGGAGGAGAAAATCCCTGAAGTAACAAAAGAAATAGACTGAGCCTGAATAGGAAATGCAGAATAAAATGGTGGCACTAAGATATGAGTATAAGGCAGATAAGAGGAGTAAAAGATGGAATGAGTCAAAGGGGGTAAAAAACAGGTGGCCAAATCTAACATACCAATTACAGATGTGCAAAGAAGGGAGAGTTATAAACTCTAGAAAGGATAGAAATCAATGCTTAAAAAAAGAAAAAAAGAAAACAGTAATAAGAAATGGGAAGAAGAAAAAGTTGCATTGAGTGCTATCTGGTATCAATTTACTCCCAAAAGATCTTAAAGTGGAAAAGATCCTTTGACAATAATCAAAGTATTCTATACATTTTCATGTTACAGATTGTTTACTTCTTTCTTTTATTTGATGGAAAAAGAACAGGTCCCCAAACTTAAGATTAAAAATTATAGGGTTATAAATAGGAAAAGATGCAAAGAAGTCAGTGATTGCCCATATAGGGACTAAGTTAGGAAACTTTGACTAAAAAGACACTGGAAATATTTCCAAGACACATTTTTGCAATGATTCAAATGTCAGGGTTGTGTGATGTAAGCTTTGGCAATAGTACACTGATTTATTTTCAAAGATTTATTTGGGGAAAAGAATCAGAAATACAAGCTGCAATTTGTAATAGCACTGTTAAGAAAGCCAAAAATAAATGTTGTTTACATATTATAGTAGAGAGGATATATCTGGTAGAAACAACAGTTTTTTGTGTTCAAAAAGGACTACAGTGTTAGAATTCACTAAATAATTAATCAACTGATAGAAATCAACACAAAACAATACCTGAGCAAAAGAAAAAGTGAAAATAGAGTGGCTAAAATAAGCCGACCACACTGATATGTTCTTGATCTTTTAACCACTCAAATTTAATAAGAAAATGATTAAGTCAGTGAAAAGAATATCAGCTTGCAAGACCAGCTCAACAAATAGCTGGTTGATGGACTTGTCTTTCAGGTTACCCTCTTTGCCATACAGATTTACGTACTTGGAATCAAAGAGATGAATATGGAGTTTCTGGGAAAAGGATCTTTTGGGGTATACAATTACATAAGATTCTAGTAGTGCTTTATAATCACCACACTGGTCAGAAAGACTTTACCTTCCATTGTCATGGTAAAGGTGACCAATAATAATAATTTTATAAAGATTTTTTTATTTCAAATTAACATGAGGGTACAAATTTTTAGGGTACAATATTCTCAAGGTCAAGTTCAAGTTGTAGAAGAGCCCTTTGCCCTAGGCGTGTGCTGTATAAGATCTGATTTTAAATGGGAAGAAGTATGCATTACCATGTTTGAATGCTCTCATTTTTTTTTTTTTGTAGTGACAGAGTCTCACTTTATTGCCCTCTGTAGAGTGCCGTGGCATCACACAACTTATAGCAACCTCCAGCTCCTGGAGGCTTTGGCAATTCTCTTGCCTCAGCTTCCTGAGTAGCTGGGATTACAGGCGCCCACCACAACGCCCAGCTATTTTTCTGTTTTTTGCAGTTTTGCCGAGGCCAGATTTGAACCCTCCACCTTCAGCATATGGGGCCAGCACCCTACGCAATGAGCCACAGGCACTGCCCTGAATGCTTTCATTTTAATAAATGTCCTACAAAAAGATAGAAACAATCCATCTGAAAAGAAGGTCATATTCGAGTATGTTAGCAACATAACACTTAAAGAAGTCATTATAGAAAATGTATGGGGGAAAGCTCTCAAAATGGATAAATCACTAAAAATAATTTAGTAGCTTCATGTAAAGGCAGTTCCCTACTTAGGGTCTCACCTTACGCAAAAGTATCCATGAACCCTTTACAGTAAACTTGGATGTACTTGCCACCTCCATCACTTTCTAGCTATTTGATAGTTTAGACCCTCAATTTCCACATTTATAAAATGAGAATAATACTGTCTTTATAGTGCTGCGTCGAAATCTTTAATTTAAAGATTTAAATGTTACCTTTATCATATTGCAATATAATTATTTGTCTTTATTACTCTTTCATCTTTTCCTTCCATCAACAAATATTTCTTGTGAGCCAACAAAACTGAATATTAGCTTTAACTTTGTCTCTAGTAGTCATGTGGCTTTGGGGCAAGTTATTTAACTTCTGGGTCAATTTCATCATCTACAGATGTGGGATCAAATAGCACACATCTTACATGGGTTCTGTAAGGTTGAAGGAGCTAATACAAGTAGCATATTTAGAAAAAATTGCTTGATACTATTAGAAAATCAGTAGCTAGATTATTTTTTTTTATTTTTTTATTTTTTTATGATCTTTATCATTAAATCGTAGCTGTGTACAATAGTGCAATCAAGGGATACAATGTGCTGGTTTCATGTACAATCTTAACTATTTTCATCAAACTGATTAACATAGCCTTCCTGGCAATTTCTCTGTTATTATATGAAGACATTTGTATTCTGCATTTAGCAAGGTTCGCCTGTACCCTTCTAAGATTCACTAGTATGCTATGTATTGCCAATGATTATTTCATAAAATAATTTAAAAAGTAGACCAATTTTATAGACAAAATTATTTCATTAAAGAATTGTATGATATATAAGTCATGATGTTGATTTCATAATCAACTTAGCATTATAAAAAGTCTATATAATTAAAATGTAATTCCACGTTCAGGGATTATGTCTAAATAAAAATTTCTAACCATACTCTCTCTCGTCCTTTGGATACCATGAGTATTACCCGGAGATCTTTTTAAAATTCAGGTTCTGATTTATAGCTCCAAAGTGACAACAAGATGTTGATCATTGAACCACAATTTGAGTAGACAGGTCTTAGGTAATTTGTTTTAACTAAATGATAACTCTACATTTATTTGCAACCAACCCTGTTGAAGTCTTTACTGAAAATTAAGTGGAGTAAAAGATCAGTAATTTATCAGGGCCTCAAGTTACATAATATTTATTAATTTAGTATAATCTTTAATAAAAACAAAAAATCAGATACTTGGCTTTGCTAGAGCTGTTGAAGAAAGGAAACATCCATGAGGAATTAAGAGACCTTGCATTTGAAATACTAAATAAATTAGTCAATCAATCATTATCTGTATCAGTTTTATGTGTGTATTCATGTATGTTTCTTTCATCACTTGAATAATTTCCTTCCTTTTAAATCTTATTTTATTGTTTGACAGGAATTCTTTGTCATCTAGAGGTATTGATGCAAGTCACAAAAGCTGATAAAATAGGAATTAGTAAAAAAGGTAGTACTAAATTTAATTAAATGAAGAATACTTATTTTGATTTGTTTTTTTCCTCTTCAAATTTTGACTTCTTATTTTTATAAGAAAAGTCTAAGAAATTTTAAATTTAATTAAATGAAGAATACTTATTTTGATTTTTTTTCTCTTCAAATTTTGACTTCTTATTTTTGGAAGAAAAGTCTAAGAAATTTATTTTAAGTGACTTAAAAGAATTCTTTGACATTAAATGATTCTTAAAATAGCTGGGCAATCTGGCGGGCGCCTGTAGTCCCAGCTACTTGGGAGGCTGAGGCTAGAGAATTGCTTAAGCTCAAGACTTTGAGGTTACTGTGAGCTAACGGCACTCTACTGAGGGGTACATAGTGCCACTCGGTCTCAGAGAAAAAAATGATTCTCACAAGACAGCAGTTAATGATGTAAGTATCAATACGACCTGACAGCTCTTCAATCAAGGTGATGAGAGGACAGGCTCACTACATAATTTCACAGGTCTGGAAGTGCACCATGAACAGGAAGACTGAGTCAGACAGAAACATATGTGCAAGTGACCTATAAATGGGATACTCAGGGAAGTTTTATTTTCTTCATACTAGTGGATTAGAAGAAAAAGAGATGAAAATTTTAATATTAATACTACAAAAAATAGCTCCGTAAACTTTTAAATGACATCTCTCACTGCCTCCGTTCAGGTCTAAGAGAGGAAGTGGTGAATCAGTAATTTCTAATGTGTCTTCTGGTTCTAAATTTTTTTATTCTGTTATTATCAGATTTTGAGATTCAATGTTACCACTTGATAACAGCATAAGTAAAAGAAGCTTGTATAGATTTAAATTTAGGATTAGGTTGGCTGGGCATGGTGGATCACTTCTGTAATCCTAGCACTCTAGGAGGTCAAGGCAAGTGGATCCCTTGACCTCAGGTGTTTCAGACCAGCCTGAGCAAGAGGTTCTACTAAAATAGAAAAAAATAACTGGGTGCAGTGGTAGGTGCCTATAGTCCTAGCTATTTGGAAGGCTGTGACAAGAGGATTGCTCAAGCCCCAGAGTTTGAGGTTGCTATGAGCTATGATGCTACAGTACTTTACTCAGGGTGATGAAGTAAGACTCTGTCACACACACACACACACAAAAAATACAAATAAATACATTTAGGATTAGTCCTGCAATAGCTTTCGATACAACCACTCTCAATTTCATGTTAATGAACAACAAACAAACAACAAAATCTATCAAAACAAGTAAAAAGGAAACAACTTATTATGTTACTGGATGTTTCAACCAAAAGTCAATCAACACATTAGAAAAACCTGGGAGGCATCACCGCTGCGTCCCTTGTATGTTTAGAAAATAAAATGGAGAAAAAGTTACAAAATCTGAAATAAATTGTGTTCTCTGCCGATTGCTGTCAAATCACATATAAAGAATTAAGGATTGGTTAAATAAATATGAAAAAATATATGTATATATTCACCACATGTAAAATGCATACAATGGACTACTAAAAAAATCACTACAATGTATGTTAAAACTAGTAACTCGGGAAAATGTATTTCATACATTAGATATACAAAACATATTATAAAACCATATAATGCTGATATTTAAAAATACCTGAAAAGTTATACAATATTATAATTTACTACCAAGTAGTTATCTTTGAATTGTGGGCTAACAGACTCTATATTTTATCTTTTATGATTTTCTGAATTTTTCTACTATTCTGTAATAATAAACATGTTCTAGTTTAAGTAACAGAAGCCTATTACTAGTCTGAAAATTTAATAGCTATTGTAGAAAGCTATTATAGCTTTCTTATAAAATGATTAAACATTTTTTCCAATAAGTTCCTTGTGTTTTTTCTCATAATTGTACTCAACACTCTTCCCTTACATATTCATTCATAGATTGAAACTCTTGGAAAACTAAATAGAAAAATGATGATAGTTGGTGGCTACCAATCATGCCCTAGGTTATATAGTCACTGAACTACGTAGCTGGTAGGAAACCAAGAAGTTAATATAGACTTATGGTTAGATGTAAGACTTGTGGTTAGATGTATGCAAGTAGCTGTTTTACATTATGTAATCCATCAGCTCAGAATATAAGTATTTAAATATAGATATCACCATAAAATCCATAGATGAACTGACTTTGATCTGATCAAGTGCATCTTCCTACAGACTGTAGAGACAAACAACACAGCAGTCTACAGTGAACGAGGCCAAGGTGAATTCATACTACAATGCTTTTCATTTTTAGGTTAATTTTTTAAAAATTTAGGGGAGAAACATAACTCTGAATATATTCACAAAGAACATAACTCATGTGGATATTCATTTCATTTTCTGTTGTAATAAATTACTATAAACTTTGTGGCTTAAAACAAAATAAATTTACATTACGGTGCTGGAGTTCAAAATCCCAGTATAGGTCTGACCGAATTAAAATGAAAAGTCATCAGGTTGACATTTTTCTGGAGACTCAAGGAGAAAGATTTTCCTGACTTCCAAAGATCTTCCACAGTTCCTGGCCACTTCATCCTCAAAGCCAGCAAAGTCAAATCTCTCTCCAATGCTTCTTTTATCATCACATATCTTTTGACCTTTCTTGAGAGAGAAAGTTCTCTTCTTTTAAGGACTCATATGATTAAGTTGCATCCATCAGAGTAATCCAGGATAAACTTTTCATCCGAAGGTCCCTAACTAATCACATCTACAAAGGCCCTTTTGCTGTGTAAAGTAGCACATTCAAGGGATAAGAATATGGAACATATTCAGGTGGTCATTACTGTCGGTCACAATTTGAAAATCATCATTACAGTAAACTAAATGATTTTTTTTTGTTCATACTTAATGTATAGTTTGATAAGCTTTGAGATGTATACACAAATACACATTCATGGAACCATCAGTATAACCATGATAATTGAAGATACTCACCACCCTTAAACTTTTTTTCATTTTCTTTTGTAATCACTCCTGTCTGCCATTCCCCATGGCAGTTATTATTGAGGCAGTTATTGATTGACTCCTGCCATTATTCATTAGTTCATATTTACTAAAATTTTACATAAAGAACATGATACCATTTATACAGACTTTTCAATGGCTTCTTTTACTTAGTGTAATTTCTTTAAGATTTATCTATGTTCCTATAATATTAATTCATTTTATTACTGAGTGGAATTTCACTATATGGATATTTATGTGTATTGCTTTTTTTATCTGTTGATGAACATTTGTGTTTTAAGCTGCCTTATTGAATAGATAAAATTAAAGATTGCGTCCCCTAGATGAATTTATTTATCATTACAAAATAACCTCTTTATCCCAGATAATTCTGAAATCTATTGTCTGATATTAGTATAGAAACTAATTTATTTTATTTTAGACAGAGTTTCTCTCTGTTGCTCTGGGTAAAGTGGCATGGCTCACAGCTCACAGCAACTTCAGACTCCTGGGCTCAAGCATTCCTCTTGCCTTAGCTTCCCAAGTAGCTGTGACTACAGGCAAATACCACAGTGCTCTGGCTAGTTTTTCTGTTTTTAGTAGAGACTGGATCTCCCTCTTCCTCAGGCTGGGGAACTCTTTCTTTTGATTAAGATTAGTATGAGGTGTCTAAAAAAAATTATTCTTAATAAATAACAATTAGCAGACAGTAAGCAAAATGGACGTAGAGTATAAACTCATTTAGATCATTTAATGTAGAGGAAAATGTACAAAAGAGAGGAAAACAATGAAGGGATGATAATCAGCCAGTGAAAAGACACCAAACTATGCCTGATAATTATAGGCACACATCAATGAGAGGGGGAGAGAGACTGAATCAATGAAACAAACGTAATAATAAAAGATAAGTAGCAAAATTACATCAACTAAGAATTAAGATTGAAAATACGGATTGAGAGGGCTCATCTTTTTCCAGTTGAAATTATAGAAGAGGGATCCACAGGTAGATATGTTCTACAGAAATGTAATAAATTCAAGGAAGAACAAAGACATAGTACAGGCACTCAGGAGGAAAAGTGCTAATTACCAAACACAATAATATATTTTTTTTAGATTTCTACTATGCTAAATACTTGAACAGTATGTCACAACTTTTAACTATGATTGGTTCCAACAAAAATAAATGTTTCAGGTTCTATTTTAAGTTGTTTGAAATTTAAACTAAGAAAACCTATCCCAATGAAATGTAAGCGAAAGCTCACCTCTGGTAATTCTCAAAGGCAGAATTGTTAACCTCAATATACTAAATAAGATTCATGAAAGGGGGAACACAATTAACCGCTCAACACAGGAAAAGTATGTTCAGTTTTTATCTCAAAGAAATAAGAAGACATTCAAATAATATGATGGAAGTTGCCTTTATTAAAATTGGCAATGCAAATTCTTTCCATTAATTAGAGTAAGATGTAAAAATTGCAGTTCTACACACTCTAGCTTTTGTGATGTAACATGACCTTTTAGGAAATCAATTTTGTGTTAAGAAAGAAAATATCTTAAGAGTTTATATCCTTTGAATCAATAAATTATTTCCCAGGAAGTTGTCCTAAGGAAATAAAAAAGCCTCTACACATGCTTATTCATAAATATTCATCAGATGATTTGTTATCATCAATAGAAAATTATTTAAATATCTGCTAATATGGGAGTCCTTACTTAAATTAGAACACAATAGGATGGATTTTAGAAAATCACTTAAAAACCATATCTTTCAAAGAATATTTATAATACTTAGTGGACATGTCATTTAATTTCTTATTGAAAAATATCAATATACATAAGTTAAAAAATAGGTGATTTCTTATATTCATATATATATTTTACTTATTTATTATCTATAACATCATCTTAAATTTATTTCTTCTTTAAAAAAGTAATATTCTGAATGAAAAATATCTTTAAAAATCATTTTTCTTTTTTTGGGGGGGGGACAGAGCCTCAAGCTGTTACCCTGTATAGAGTGCTGTGGCATCAATCTCACAGCAACCTGCAATTCCTGGGCTCAAGGGGGTCTCCTGCCTCCACCTCCCAAGTAGCTGGGACTAGAGGCGCCCGCCACAATGCCCGGCCATTTTTTGGTTGCAACTGTCATTGTTGTTTGGCGGGCCTGGGCTGGATTTGAACCAGCCAGCTTAGGTGTATGTGGCTGGTGCCTTAGCCCGTTGAGCCACAGGCACTGGGCCTTAAAAATAGTTTTTAAAAGGTAAAATTAAAAGTTATTGTTTTAAATTAACCCACATTTACCATGCTATCATTTTTCTTAAATCTATAGATTAAGCCAATGAAATATTATTCAAAAGGCATAATCTCTAATAACAATAAACAAGTGAATTTAGACGGAACATTTCTTTTTTTTTTTTTAATAATTTTATTGAATCATAATTATGTACATTGGTGCAATCACAGGGCACGATTCATATACATTCAGAAATATTTTGATCATACTGTTACAGATATCCTACATGGCATTTCCTTGATCACTATATAAAGACATTAATACTCTACCTTTAATAAGTTTCACCAGTACCCTGCTAAGATGCACCGTAGGTGTGTTCCCACTAATTGCCCTCCCTCTACCCATACAACCCCCCACCCACCACCCCCAATAACCCACACAAAAAAAAAGTGGTTGGGAAAAAAAAAATTAAAATAAAATTTTTAAAATAAATTATTAAAAAATAAATATAAAAAAAATAAAAATCC
>CAUYON010123766.1:0-13562 GCA_963573935.1 Arctocebus calabarensis | reverse complement strand
GGCATCACAGCTCACAGCAACCTCCAATTCCTGGGCTCAAGCTATTCTCCTGCCTCTGCCTCCCAAGTAGCTGGGACTACAGGCGCCCACCACAATGCCCAGCCACTTTTTGGTTGCAGCCGTCATTGTTGTTTGGCGGGCCCGGGCTGGATTGGAACCCGCCAGCTCAGGCGTACGGGGCTGGCGCCTTAGCCTGTTGAGCCACGGGCGCCGAGCCGCTTTTTTAATATTTTTAATTTAAAATTTTAACACAATATATCAAAACCACCATCATGTTGACAAGTGACATTAGTGGTGTTTCAAGTGCGCAGTAGCTGCATGCTGCCGGTGGATGCTGTATCAGACTGTATATTCCAAGGTGACAAATCCTGTGCAAAAATGAAAAAGTCATTATGGGTGAGAGGGAAACAGAGCACCACATATGGGAAGGGGCAGGACTGAGAAGGCAGATTTGAGCTGAATTATGGCAAACAGCTTGATTATTACTATTTTGAGATGAGGTCTTGCTCTGTTGCCCAGGCTGGAGTGCAGTGGTGTCAACATAGCTCACTGCAGCCCCCGAACTCCTGGGCTCAAGCGATTCTCCTGCCTCACCCCTGAAAGATGCAGGCCTTCTGCAGCTGTCCCAGCTTGAGGGGCGAGGAGTCCCTCAACACACCTATTCCAGGAAGTGGTGTGTGCCCCTCATTCTGCAGGCCTAGGGCTGCCCCCCGGGACACACTGGAGAAATGTTGTCCAGGTTTTTGACTGGAAGAAGAAAGATGTAGGAGGGGTGTATGAGGGACAAGTTCTTCCCCAGGGCCGGGCTTAGGGGCAGGTGAGAAGGGGGCCTGTGTTTACTTAAAAGCTTGATATTTTCTTCAGCACAGATTTTTTTTACGTTAATTAAAATTTTTTTAATTGATTTACATACCATGGAATTCATCCTTCTAAAAATGTACAATTCATTGGGTTTTTGTACATTCATGGAGTATGTTTTCATCATTCCCCAAAGAAACCCTGTACCCATGAAGCCCCACTCTCCATTCCCTTCTCCTGCCCAGCCCCAGGTGACCACTAATCTACCACCTGTGAGTATGGATTTCATGTAAATGGAATCATACAATGTGTGGCCTTTGTGTCTGGCTCCTTTCATGTAGCTTAATGTTTTTAAGGTTCACTCATGTGGCATGTGTCACAACTTTGTTCTTTTTTACGAATAATATATCATTGCATGGATTTATTCATTCATCATTTTTTTTTTTTTGGTGACAGTCTCAGTTTGTTGCCCTCAGTAGAGTGCGCTTGTCATCAGCGCTCACAGCAACCTCAAAAACTTGGCGTCAAGTGTTCCTCTTGCCTCAGCCTCCCGAGTAGTTGGGACCACAGGCTCCTACCACAACGCCCCGCTATTTTTTATTTTTATTTTTATTTATTTATATTTGAGACAGAGTCTCACTATGTCACCCTCAGTAGAGTGTGATGCCATCACAACTCACAGCAACCTCAAACTTGGCCTGAAGTGATTCTCTCGCCTCAGCCTCCCAAGTCGCTGGTACTACAGGCACCTGTCACAATGCCCAGCTATATTGTTGTTGTTGTTGTCATTGTTTGGCAGGCCTGGGCCAGGTTTGAACCTACCAGCACCAGTGTATGTGTCCAGAGCCCTGGCTGCTGAGCTACAGGAACCTAGCTGCCTGGCTATTTTTTAGAGACAGGGTCTCCCTCTTGCTCAGGCTGATCTCAAACTTGTGAGCTCAAACAATCCACCCACCTCTGCCTCCTGCAGTGCTAGGATCATAGGCGTGAGCCACTGCACCTGGATGATCCATTCATCAGTCGATGGACATTTTATGTTTTTATCACTGTTTTGGCTATTGTGAATCATGCATTCACATGTAAGTTTTTGTGTGGATGTAGATTTCTAATTCTTTGGAGTTTTGCATTAGTTTTGATTTTAAAAATACATTGGATAAAAATGATATTTATCTTGATGCCTGGGTTTTTGGCACCCCCTTAAAATTTGCACCTGGGCCAAGTTCCTCATTCACCTTGACCTAGTCCCACCCTGCAAATCTTGTGCCTTGTGGGCTGTGTGACTTGGGTAAGTTGCTTAATCTCCCAGGGCCTGGATTTCCTCCTCTAAAATGGTGACAATCCCTGTACCTGCTCACAGTTGTTAGCAGAGTCCAAAGAAGTAAAGACGCACATTACATAGAAGACTCTCAACAAGTTTTTCCTACAGGGAATCCTGGTGTGGGGCCTGGGATGGGGTTGGAGGGTCCCAAAATGGACATGACGTAGCTCTGCCCTTGAGAAGAGCTGGCCCAGCTGCCTAGAACTCTCTGCTGCTTCCATTCTCAAATGAAACATGCATTTTTTTCTTTCCCTGCCTTGGGTGGGGGGCCCACTGCTGCTTACCCCACAGCCTCCCTGCTCCCAGCACCTTCCATCCCAGCTGCCCAGGAGCCCCCACCTTCACTTCCCCCATCCTCTCCTCTGCCCACTCCCACTGAAGGCCATGGCTCCCTGTCCCTCTACGCTGCCATGAGGCCTGCACTTTGCAGGGCTGAAGTCCAAAGTTCAGTCCTTTCGCTAAGCACACGGATAAATATGAACCTTGGAGAATTTCCCCAGCTCCAATGTAAACAGAGCAGGCAGGGGCCCTGATTCACTGGCCGCTGGGGCCAGGATTGGGGGTTGGGGGTGCCACAGGGCTTGGCTAGTGGGGTTTGGGGGGGCAGTGGTTGCAAGGAGCCTGGTTTGTGTCTGCCACTGGCCAGCAAGTAACAGCCCGCGAGGTGGGGGAGGTGGCCAGTGTGGTGGACCTGCCGCGTGGCCCCGCGGTGGTAGAGCCATGGTGGCTAAACTGAGCCAGCTGCAGACGGAACTCCTGGCCGCCCTGCTTGAATCAGGCCTGAGCAAAGAGGCATTGATCCAGGCGCTGGGTGAGCCGGGACCCTACTTGCTGGCTGGAGATGGCCCCTTGGACAAGGGGGAGTCCTGCGTCAGTGGCCGAGGGGAATTGGCTGAGCTGCCCAACGGGCTGGGGGAGACTCGGGGCTCCGAGGACGAGACGGACGACGATGGGGAAGAGTTCACACCACCCATCCTCAAAGAGCTGGAGAACCTCAGCCCCGAGGAGGCAGCCCACCAGAAAGCCGTGGTGGAGACCCTTCTGCAGTAAGGACCCCCTCCCCACCCCCAGCTCCCAGGAGGGAGCCCAGAAGGGTCTACCCTGACCTTCTCTTCTGAGTCCAGAGTCCCCATGGTCTGTGTGGCCTTTAGTGTAGCTGCTGGGAAGGGGAACAGGGATGATGAGAGCCTGGAGGAGAGGGAGTCCTTGCTTGGAGGTTGGAACTCCTAGTCCTGACCTGCCGCACTGCAGAGTCCCTAGTCCATGAGCCGTGGCCTTCGGCCCAGCCTTTGGGAAGCTCAGACATGGGAGAAAGGCAGGAGAATCGATGATTAGAACTTCTGGAGAACCAGGGGGTGGTGAAAAGTTTTAGCCACCACAACCATTTGTACCCCCTCAAATCCTGACTTGTACACTAAGTCCTCCAGGTGTAGGCTCAGGAGCCAGAAAGCAGAAGAGCCGAGGCTGGGGTTCTGGGGGCTTCCCTGGACACCTGAGGACCCAAGCACTCATTTGGGGAAGCCCAGGTCTTTCTTACCTGAGGCAGGAGGAGTCTTGGGGTGGGAGTTGCTCCCCTTTTCTGTGCAGCCACAGGCACCCCATGTTGCCAGCAGGTGCCATTCATTAGAGGCCTCCCTGTCATAACCCCCTCTGCCAGCTGGCTCCCCAACTCCTGGATAACTGGGTGGGTCTGGAGCTTGATGCCTCCCCTCTCCTCAGTAGAACTGACCTAGTTACTAATTACCCATGTGCTTTATTATTTCTCTTTTGTTTTATAAATTTATAAATGGCAAAAGGCTCTGATAAGGCCTGTGATCATTAACTTGTAGGGATGGTGGCCTGGAGAGGCCTGGGCCAACCCCCCTCCCACCCAGTGGGGGAGGGGGTGCCTGGTGGGGGAAGGGCAGCAGGGACCACCTCATCCAAAGGCTCCATGATCTCCAGGCTAACCAGGGGTGGGGGAAGGTGGGGGTGTAGCAGGGTTTACTGCGTGCCAGGTGCTCAGCTGAGATTTCACATGCGCAATTTCTTTTAATGTTAAGATGAACCCTAGGAAGAAGCTGTTGATAATTTTACTTCACAGATGGGGAAACTGAGTCTTGCAATGGGGAAGCAGATTGACTAAGGTCATACCCAGCTGTTCAGTCATCTCAGTGCCTACAACTGAGGACCAGGGACCAGCTGGGTGGGGGAGGGCATTGGGGGGTGGCTGAGGGAGAGCCCAGAAGACGCTCTGCAGGGGACCATCTCTTTTCTGTCCAAGGTCCTGATCCCAGCATGAGGTGGGGGGAGGGCTTGTGGCTCCTTGCCTTCCCAGAGGCCTCAGGGAGCCTCCGGAGGACCTGTTCTGGGGGCAGGGAGCAGTCAGGGCCCCCTAACTTGGCAGGAACAGTAGGGCAAAGGGCTGCTGGGCCACAGGGGAGGGGCAACAAGTCAGGCCTCCTAGACCCAGGGTGAGGGCAGCCTGGACAGGGTGGGGCTGGACCCAACCTGCTCCAGGCCCCAGATGGGACTAGGGGCTCTAGGGCCAGGGTGGGGACAGGAGGTGCCCGGGGCCTTTCTTACCTGGCAGGGTGGGGGTCTCTTGGTTGGCAGCCCCTTTGGTGGGATGGTGGGGTTGGGGGAGGCTTGATCCTCAGCCTTGGAGGGAGAAGCAGAGGCCAAAGTGCCTCCTGGGGACCAGAAGAGACCCAGAGGCTGAGGGACAGAGAGGAGACAGGGAAGAGGAGAGAAGATGAAGAGAGAAGCAGGAGAAGCAAAGAAGCCAGGAAGGCAGAGGGGCTCAGATTCAGCTGGGAGAAGGGGCCAGACAGAGAGTGAGGCTCCCCAAGCTGAGAGGAGAATGGAGTGCTTCCCTCCCGCCTGGATCAGGTTTTCTTTAATGCTAACAGCATGCTATTTACTTTCCATTTAAATTTGAGATGTTGCTATAAATTATCAACCAGCTCCTTGTTCCTGCAGAGTTTATAACTAACTACCTGGGTTACTTATTGTTCAGGGAACAAAAGGGATCTGAAAACGCCCCAAGGAAAAAAATTGGGGCCTCTAGCCTCAGGACTGGGGGCAAGCAGCCCAAGGGAGAGGGTGGGGGACCACCCCTACCCATGGATGCCACGGCTGGGGGGGCATTGAGGCTGGAGGTACAGAGGTTGGACTTCAGCGGCAGCTGTTTCTTGGGATAGGATAGCATCTGGGAAGAGGTTGGGGTGGGTTCTGGGTTTTGGACACCCTCAACATATCTCATCTTTGTGTTCACTATAGGACCCTGAGCCTCAGATTTCCACCCTTAGTTTACCATGTGAGTTTGAGCAAATTTCTTCCTCTCCTTCTGCCTCAGTTTCCCCACCTGGACACTGAATAAAGTCAGTTCCTCCTTCCTCTATCCCACTACCTTTCCTGACTTCACACTGACTTTGCTGTCTCTGAGCACACCAAACTAATTCCTACCTCAGGGCCTTTGCCCATGCCACAAGGCCTCCTTCCAGATCTTCCCTCCCACAGCCAATTCCTTCTCCTTCAGTTCCCTGATGACCTTATCCAAAGGTAGGCCCCACCCTTAGTCATTCTCCCTGCCATTTTCCTTTCTTTCTCCTGTCCCTTAATACTACTTTTGATGATGACCTTATTCATCTGTTTGTTTTCTTTCTTTATTTTTTTTCTTTTGAGACAGAGCCTCGAACTATCACCCTGGGTAGAATGCTGTGGCATCACAGCTCACAACAACCTTGAACTCCTGGGCTCAAGCGGTTCTCCTGCCTCCACCTCCCAAATAGCTGGGACCACAGGCGCCCGCCACAACATCCGGCTATTTTTTGGTTGCAGCCGTCATTGCTGTTTGGCAGGCTCAGGCTGGAATTGAACCCGCCAGTTCAGGTGTATGTGGCTGGCGCCTTAACCCCTTGAGCCACAGGCGCCCAGCCCATCTGTTTGTTTTCTATCTCCTGCCATAAAACTAGAAGCTCCTCAAAGGCAAGGCCTGTGTTGCCTTACTCACCACTTGCACTCCCCATATCCAGCCCCATGGCTGACATTCAGCAGGAATGAATGAGCAATTAGGATTCTCTGAGGCTCTGAGGATACCTGCTGCCCCTTGGCCAAGGTTGAGGGAGGAACCGGGACCCAGGGGTACTTGTTAGGTGTCCTACCACGTCCTCCCAGCTCATACCCCAGCCTGGAAGCTCTCTGATCTTTCCCATCAGGGAGCACTGGGGCATTGAGACCCAGGAGGACAGTAGACAAGGCAGGACAAAGGATCTGTCACCCCTAACCAAAGTCAGCCTGCCTGCATCTGAATCCCAGCTCTGCCTCTTATTTGCCCAGGCAGATGATTTCATTTGTCGCAGCCTCAGTTTTGTCTATAAGGCAGAGATGATAACACTAACCTACATGCTACTTGTAGCATGCATACATAGTAAGCACAATAAATATGGCAGTTAATAGTGGTCCCATTTTACAGATGAGCAAATTAAGGCTCAGAGAGGCAGTGATTTACCGAAGGTAACTTTTCCAAAGTTATAAAGTAAGGCTAGGAATTGGACCTGAGTCCTCCTACCCAACATTTAGCACAGCAACCTTTGTCTACTTCTTGCTTTCCCTTCCCTGGTCATTCTTGCTCTTCAACTTGCCTACCAGCTCACTTCCATGCAGTGCTTCACAGTTCAGGAAGGGCTTATAAATGCACAAAATTCATTCTTTCCTCTTGACAATCTTTGCAGTATGAAATATCATTAGCCCTATTTCACAGATGAGGAAACTGAGGCACACAGAGGTTAAGCAGCTATCCAAGGGCACTTGGATAGGGCGTTGCATAGCTAGGATTCAAACTCAGATGTAAAGCCCCTACACTGAGGAGTCAGCTCCCCCTCCAGATGGGTGGTACTTCTGACTGGCCACGGCTCCATCACCTGGGATGCCCTGAACTGTGGGCACCAGAGAGCAAAAGGAAGTCTGATTGTCCCTGGAATGGGCAGGATGGGGAGAGATGTGTAGGCAGATTTTCACCTCTCCTGGGTTCTGATGTGATGTGGGTTCAGGGGTCCCCCTGACAGCATCATTAACACAGATGACAATATTAGTCCACTTATTGAGCACTTACTGTGTGACAGGCCCTGCTCTATGTATTTCCCCTATTTGAAGCTCATGTAACATCCCCAATAGCAGCGTGAGGTAGGCATGCTTCTACCCCATGTTACAGGGCAGATGTGCATCATGAAAGATGACATGGGGCTAGGTCACAGGGGTGGAATTTGAACCCTGTTTGAATCAAAGCAAGGGATGCCTTGGAGATTTGGCCTCTAAGTTGGGAGAGTTAGGCAAGCTGTCCTGGAAAAGAGTCAGGTCCTTAGAAACTGAATGTGTGGAAGGGACACAAGGATAAAGATGAGCAGAGTGAGAGATTCAGTCGGTTCTAGAAAAAAGTGGCACAAGCTTACCTAATGGGCAAGGGTACGTGTCAAAACTATTAAGAGTACGGTGTAAATGTCTTAATACAACAAATAAGTAAGTGAGGTGAAGGTTATGTTAACCAGTTTGATGTAAGCATTCCAAATTGTATATTAAATCAGCACATTGTATCCCATAAATGCATTAATGTACACAATTATGATTTAATAAAAAAAGAAAGAAAAAAAAAGACAAAAGTGGCACAGGCAACTTCTCTCACAAAGGGGAAAGATAGGCCCTCTCAGCAATCTGTGTCCTGACTAGCATTTTAAATTCACTTATTGTTGTTATAAATTTGTTGTCCAACTTTACCAGTAATTGTTCACATGAGCTGGTTTTAACCATTTGCTTTCCATTTTCACATGAAATATCTGTCTGGTATTTCTGCGTGTGACGCATGTATTTGTGAAGGGTGGCTGGCCTGTATTGTTGAGTTCAGTTTAAATGTGACCTGATGTGGAAAAACCCTGGGTGGAGGTGGTGGGGGAAGAGGAAGGGAGGGAGAGAAAGAGAGAGACAGGAAATCAGGTGGATTGAGGCAGATAGCAAATCTTTAGTTTGAGCCCAGGAGAGGCAAGGGAGGGATGCATGCATGGCAGTGTGATGACTGCAGGTGGGGGAGGGGAGGCTACCAGGCAGCTCAGTCTGCAATCAGATAAACATGTTTGCCACAAAGCACAAGGCTGGACTTTGTACTGCCCTTCCCTCTGAGCCCTGACTTACATCCAGGGAAGGAAGGGAGGCAGAGAACAGTGGATCTAAGGAATCTCTGAAAGCAGAGAGAGAGAAGCTGGGGGGTGAGGTCTCAGGGAGTCCCTGCAAGATGAAATATTCTCTCTGTCTTTTTTTTTTTATTGGAGAAAGAACCTTACTCTGTCACCTACCTGGGTAGAGTGCTGTGGTGTCATCGTAGCTCATAGCAACCTCAAACTCTTGGGCTCAAGTGATCTTCCTGCTTCAACTTCTTGAGTAGCTGGGATGTAGTGTGCACGTCACAATGCCCAGCTAGTTTTGGTTGTTGTTTTTCTACTTTTAGTAGAGATGGGGTCTTGCTGTTGCTCCTGAGCTCAAGGGATCTCCCTGCCTGGGCCTCCCAGAGTGCTAGGCATACAGCCATGAGCCACCTATCCCAGCCAATGTGAAATGTTCTTGAATCCCAGCTAGGTCACCTCCGACAAGCAACTTCACCTTTCTAAGTCTCAGTTGTCCCATCTGTGAAATGAGCATACAAGTAGTAACTACTTGCTGGGTTACTGTAAGATTTGAATGGCCAGTGCTTCCAGGGAAATCTTGAGAAACAGCAACTCAGAATTTTTACTGAAATGGAACTTTGCTGTCTCCACTGCTGATTAATTTAATTTAATTTTATTTTATTTTTTGGAGACAGAGTCTCAAGTTGTTGCCCTGTGTAGAGTGCTGTGTAGTCACAGCTCACAGCAACTTCCAACTCTTGGGCTTAAGCGATTCTCTTGCCTCAGCCTCCCAAGTAGCTGGGATAATAGGCGCCCACCACAATGCATGGCTATTTTTTGGTTGTAGTTGTCATTGTTGTTTATTGGCAAGCCCAGGCGGGATTTGAACCCACCAGCTCCAGTGTATGTGGCTGGAGCCTTAGCCTCTTGAGTTATAGTTGCCAAGCCATTTAATTTAATTTTTTGAGACAGAGTCTCACTTGTTGCCCAGGCTAGAATGTCATGGCCTCGGCCTAGCTCACAGCAACCTTAAACTCCTGGGCTCAAGCTATGCTCCTGCCCCAGCCTCCTGAGCAGCTGGGACTATGGGCACCTGCCTCAATGTCTGGCTAGTTTTTCTATTTTTAGTAGAGATGGGGTCTTGCTCTTGCTCAGGATGGTCTTGAACTCCTTAGCTCAAGGGATCCACCTGCCTTGGTCTCCCAAAGTGCTACAATTACAGGTGTGAGTCAGCATGCTGGGCCACTGACTGTTTCAATTTATCTGTCCCTACCTTCTTTTCATCCCTATCTGGGAAATGCAGATAAAAGGGAAGGAAGTCCAAGGGCCAAGGCTGAAGAAGGGCTCTGTGCCCTCACATCTGAGAAGGGCATTGCTGAGGGCAAAGCATGGGCTGGTTCTTTGAGGAAGGAGAGAGAGGCTGAGAGGGAAGGCAGGGTGGGTGGGCTTCTTAGTGTAGGGGCCTTATTTGGGTTATTTACAATCCGATTTTAAATATTACATATGCATATGTAGCATATTATATGTATATACTTTAAAAAGTACACAATAATAACAGAGAAAACTGTCCCTCTCACCCTTATCCCCAGCAGCTGGGTGTCATCAGTTCCTTGTGTTATTTCATGCATGCAGAAGTATCTAGAAACCTCCCCCCTCTTTTTTTGAGACAGAGTCTCATATGTCACTCTTGGAAGAGTGCGTGGTGTCACAGCTCACAGCAACCTTAAACTCTTTGGCATAAGCAATTCTCATGCTTCAGCCTCCCAATTAGCTGGGACTATGGGTGCCTGCCACAATGCCCCACTATTTCTTTTTGTTGTTGTTGCAGCTGTCGTTGTTTTTAGGTAGCCTGGACTGGGATCAAACCCACCACCCTTGGTGTATGTGGCTGGCGCCGTAACCACGGTGCTACAGGTGCCAAGCCTGTAGCAAGCCCTTTACCTCGCTTTGAATTTTACACAAATAACAGCATAGCAGACATAGCAGATAAACTCTGATCCATCTGGGCACACACAGAGCCTCCCCAGTGGGATTTTAGAGGTGCAATGAACAGTTGAACCACAACTTATTTCATCAGTGTCCTCTGGCTGGGCTCCTTGGTTTGTCTCCAGTCTCTTGCTAGGGCAAGCAATGTGGTAACTACCACATTACCTTTTATATGTGGCATTTGTCACCCATGCTGATATTAGAAGACACACTAATTCTAGAAGCAAATTGTTTTTTTTGTTTTAGACAGAGTCTTACATTGTCACCCTTGGTAGAGTACCCTAGTATTATAGCTCACAGCAACCTCATACTCCTGGGCTTAGGCGATCCTCTTGCCTCAGCCTCCCAAGTAGCTGGGACTACAGGTGCCTACCAGAACACCCGGCTAGGTTTTCTATTTTTAGTAGAAAATAGGCACTGTCTCACTCTTGCTCAGACTGGTCTCAAACTCCTGAGCTCAAGCAATCCACCTGCACTGGCCTCCTAGAGTGCTAGGATTACAGGAGTGAGCCATCGGGCCTGGACTCTAGAAGCAAACTGTTGAGTGAAACAGGGAAAGAGCACAGCTTTGGAATCATGCAGACCTGGGTTCAAATCCCAGTCTGCGTGTTCAGTGCTGTTGTATTGAGCTGTGTTTACCTGACACATAACTGTAACATGAGCTCAGGAGAGTGAGAAAGAGAAGTGGGTTGAGACAGACCAGGAGAGAATTTATATGGTACTGGCAGCCTAAGCCCTTCCAATGCCCACAAGGAGATCCACAGCAGGGAGAGGATGGGGACATGATGCACAAGTGGCGTCAGTTGTCCTGAGTCTGTCTGGTGGGAGAATCTCAGCCCACATAGTGGGGTACTGGTGCTAGAACATACACATTTTTGGTACAACGAGGCCTCTAAATGCCAAGTCCATCACTTGGGACTTCTGAAAAATGAGCTGCCTGCTCTGGGGCTGTGGGGAAACTGGCCTGGCCACAGACAAGTGTGCAGGGCAGAAATCATATAAGGTCAAAATGCCTCATGAAAAATTTGCCAGGGCTGACTTAGAACTGAATCCCTTCATGTAGGATGGGACTCAGCTGGGCTGGCTGTGAGGTCTTGGGCAAGAGGAGCAAGAGATGCAAATTCTCTGAGCCTCAGTGGCCCTGGCTATAAAATGGGAGAATCCATATTTCTCTCCCTGTTTTCAGATTCAATGTTTTTCGTTTTCTGGTAAGTCTCCCTCAACCATGCATCCATTCACCTACCCACCATCATTTCCATCCCTCTACCATCCATCCATCCATCCATTATTCACTCATTTATTCATCAATGGGATACTCTACATTAGGCCCTTTTTGGGTGCCGAGAACCTCACAGCTCCTACCCTCAAGATGTTTACAGTCTCTCACAGTGGATAACATAGCCATAAATAACATTTCCAGGTAGGATTAGGGAAGGAACTTTAAAGGAGGCATAGGGTGAGGGCGCTCCTTATCTGGTGGGAATCTGCTCATGGCTACATGTGTGTCTGTTTCTAAACCTTTCTTTGTTCCCATGTCTGTGTGTCCATCAGCTTATGTCTACCTGTCTCTCATGTGTTTTTGTCTTCAGATCTCTATCCCCATATCTACGTGTCTGTGTCTTTGTGTCCTGGCCTCGGTGACCACTCCTGACTGTGTCTGAGTCCAGCTATAGGGTCCTGGGCTCCATAACTGCTATAAGCCACAATCTCCACCCCCGGGCTGGCAGGTGTGACACCATCTGCATCTACAGGGAGCATGCCCTGCTGAGCTGATGCTGTCTTTATCTTTACCCTCCTCCCAGGGAGGACCCATGGCGTGTGGCAAAAATGGTCAAGTCCTACCTGCAGCAGCACAACATCCCACAGCGGGAGGTGGTGGACACCACCGGTCTCAACCAGTCTCACCTGTCCCAGCACCTCAACAAGGGCACGCCCATGAAGACGCAGAAGCGAGCTGCCCTGTACACCTGGTATGTCCGCAAGCAGCGAGAGGTGGCCCAGCGTAAGTAACAACCTTATTCTCTGTCTTCTCTGGCAGGGTCTAGGACTCTCCCCAACTCCTAGGTCGGGGCTGGAAGCTTCACTAGCCCCATTACACAGACAGGTACACTGAGGGGGAGTCAGGGGGATCAACCCTCATTTATTACCTATTCTGCACCAGGCAGTTTGGGGGAGGAGAGTAGGACTGGTTTTAGGGAACCTAACAAGGATGAAGCTCTGGGTTCCTGACTTCCAAGAGCTCACTGTTAAGTGGGAAAGCAGGAGAAAAGATCACTGTGATCCAGTAAGACATGTATTGTGATGTAACAACAGCAATAGCAACACTGCAATAGCTAGTCTTCATCAAGCGTTTGCTGTGTGCCAGCCTCGGTGCAGAGTATCATGCAAAGTACTTCAGAGTGTTGAGCTGACTGCAGAGAAAGGAATAATCTATTCTTCTTCCAAGAGGTGTGTACTAGAAGTATGACCTTTAGACTAGGTTTTAAAGTGTGAGCTGAGGCTTGGCTCCTGTGGCTCAAGTGGCTAAGGCACCAGCCACATACACTTGAGCTGGCGAGTTGGGATCCAGCTCGGGCCTGCCAAACAACAATGGTGGCTGCAACCAAAAAATAGCCGGGCGTTGTGGCGGGCACCTGTAATCCCAGCTACTTGGTGGGGATGGAGGCAGGAGAATTGCTTTAGTCCTGGAGTTTAAGGTTGCTGTGAGCTGTGGTGCCACAGTACTCTACCTAGTGTGACAGCTTGAGGCTTGTCTGTGTCTCAAAATAATAATAATAATAATGATAAAGAAAAAGAAAAAAAAAGTGTGAGTTGACTTTTGACTCATGGAGATGCAGAGAAGGATGTTTGAGCAGAAGGAACAGCATAAATAAAGCCTCGAAGGCAAGGTACATGCCCAGGGACTCTTCCACTGCAAAGTCAGGAAGACCTGGGTGCTCCATCACTGAGGAAATGGTGGGTTTCTTTATGCAGGGTTCATACCCCACCAAATCCCAGGTGCACTGTAACAATTTTGAGCTTCTATCTATGTGTATAATTTTTTTTTACTTAAAAAAATTAATTATCTGGCTCGGCGCCTGTGGCTCAACAGGCTAAGGCGCCAGCCACCTACACCTGAGCTGGCGGGTTCGAATCCAGCCCCGGCCTGCCAAACAACAATGACAGCTGCAACCAAAAAATGGCCGGGGCGTTGTGGTGGGCGCCTGCAGTCCCAGCTACTTGGGAGGTGGAGGCAGGAGACTCGCTTGAGCCCAGGAATTGGAGGTTGCTGTGAGCTGTGATGCCACAGCACTCTATCCAGGGTGACAGCTTGAGGCTCAGTCTCA